>VDFB02042861.1:0-73227 GCA_007258455.2 Sequoia sempervirens
TTGTTGAAGGAGACGAACTCCCCACAGACGAGGCTAAAGGTGTAGAGGAAGAGGAGGAAATAATTGCAACGGATACAACTAAGGTATTAATCATATCCATGGGTTTCAGGAAAGGTTGGATATCCATAACAGACATCAGCAAAGGTGGCTCCACTGAAGGAGCGATGAACACTTGTACCCCCTTAGGGTTAGGCGCATTCATACTCACAGTAGAAGTTGAAAGCGATGCAAAAATAGACTGAAGAGAGGCAAAAGGAAGGGGAGAGGAAGACACTATAGGAGGCCCTAGAGTAGGGGCAGTCATTTCTCCCTCCTTCCTTTGTGAGGCAACCTGCTCAGCCAAGAGAGCCGTTTGTTGATGCTTGCACTTGCACACAAGATGGTTTCTACGACTCTTTGAGCTAGAGGCCAAAGGCTGCGAAGGAAAAAAAGGCACCTGCTCAGCCATGGGAACATCCACTACAACCATTTTTGGTGGAGGAACGGATTCCTGAATGGAAGTAGGAGGAATAGGTTGAGAGGCAGCTGGGGGAATCGACTCAAGAGCCTCGACAACAAGCCTCTTCCTATTCACTGCCTTAGGAGTAGGAGCGTTAGGAGGCCACAAATCGAATTCTCTTTGGGAACCTTTCTTTCTACCTTATAAATAATACCACGGTCTGGGGTATTCATTAGGGAGATCCGCGATCCTGAGCTTGGTCCTACACCAAGGAGGAATCATTAGACTCAACGGATAGTTGTCGGGCTGACTCATCTAATTCTCTTCCCAAGAAAGGGGAGAGGACGAGGGAATCCAGGAGAAGGAAAAATTCTTTTTACCTTTATGGTAGGGAGAGGAGGAGGCAGTCCAGGAGAAGGCGAACTTCTCTTTACCTTTACAGTAGGGAGAGGGATCCAACGTGGAATTCTCCTTTCCCTTCTAGGAACAGAGAGGAGTCAATACATGCTTCTCCTTCTCCTCTCAAGAAGAGGAGGTGACTGATTGTTTTATCACAGGAAGGGTCAGTTTTGGCTGTCCTTGGCCCCTAGTTTTATACTTCACATAATTCTTGTAAAGTAGGCCCGTTCTTAGAGGAAGTGGGCCAACTAGGGAGGGCCAAAAGTGATCCAATGGATATCCACCATGGGACACCAGGGGCTGATATCCAGTGTCATGCACTACATGCATGACACCTTCATGGGAGAATTTTAAACACTTGTGAATAATAGAGGTGATTCCATTCATGGAAGCTAGCCAAGGTATACCTAGCTTCAGCTCAAAGAGATCTGACTCTAGGATAACATCGAAAACTGTGTCAACAGCCCTGGGTCCAACCAAGACTGACAAAGTTAGCGAGTCGTGAGGTTGGAGACACATACAATTGTGTGTACGAATGATTGATTTTGTTTCTTCTTATTCTTCCTTTTGCAATGAATTTAGTACTAATGTTTCCTCTGTGATAAAATTCACACGGCTCATGGGGTCTACCAAGACTCTTGTCACAATGTTACCATTGACGCGAGTGAGAATATAGAGAGGTGAGGGTTTATTATTTAAGGGAAAATCTTGTGCTATGAATGTAATGTCTGAAAAACCAGGTGTAGGTGGAGTAGTGGAAGTCACCATGGCCATGTTAATATAGGCCCTGGATTGAGTAACGAAACTAGTGGGATCTACAATCATGTTAGCAGAGTGTGATAGAAACGGGTTCGTGTATATCTACAATTCACTATTAAATTTTTCCACTAATTTGTTAGCATTTTGTTTACTCCCATCAAGGCGAATGGTACCATCCTTGATGTGGACCTGTATCTCATGATGCAGTTGCATACATCGTTCGGTATCATGTCCATTAACCCAATGGTATTGACAATAAGTGTTTTCATCATACAAATTAGGGTAAGGCTCCTTAACATGATTTGGATTTGGCAAGGTTACAATCTTATCCTTCAACAACTTCTGCAAGATAGAAGAATAAGATTTAGACAACTTTATGAACTTTCGGTTATGTCTGATGTCGTTGTTGTCAATAGCGACAACTACATTCGTAACGAGCTTACCTTTCCTAGAGATTGATATGATGTACTTTCCCTTAGAATGGAAGCACGAGGAGGATCTCCTAAACTGAACAACCGTTTGTTGGTACTCTTGTAAGGCTGTACACAAGTGCGCGAAAGAAGTGTATTTCATAAGGGCGAACTACCCTTGCCAAGGCCTTTGTAAGTTTCCTATGAATACCATCTGCACATCAAAATTGGGCAACTAATACAAGATTTGTGAATGGAGTGCTTGGTAGCGTGCTATGAAATCAATGATTTTTTTGTTATCTCCTTGTTTACATCGGACGAGATCTAAGAAGGTCATCTTCGGCCAGATGTTTGCTTGAAATTGTCTAAGGAATCGATTTACATGTTGGTCAAATGAGAAGATAGAGTTGTCAAGCAAGGAACAGTACCACTCAAGCACTGTATCCTTGAGAGATTGGGGAAACAATTTAGCCATCAACATGTCATGATGGTAGAAGTCCGTGCATAGGGCGTTAAAGGCGGACACGTGTGTCTGTGGATCTCCTTTACTGCCATAATTTTCAAATTTAGGGATCTCCATTACTTGGGGGAAGGGAGTGTTTAAGATTTCTACTGACAACGGGTTGTGCCAGAAGAAGGGATGGAAGATAGGCTATGTAGAGGCGTGGGAAAGACTAGCTAATTGACTCTGCATCTTACCCATATTCTAAAGAAGGGTGTTCAGAATGGGTCATTAGAAGATAAAGGGCCAGAGGAACCTCCTCTAGAACCACCACCAAAGCCACCTACAGAACCACCACTGGTGTGACCTCTACCAGAGCCACTACCAGAGCCACTGCCACCAATAGGGCATCTGTCAAAACCACTACCATGACCTCCACTAGAACCGCCTCCACCAGCACCACCTCCACTACCGAATCCACCACCGCTACCAAAGCCCCCACCACTCATCCTACCAAAACCTCCACCACTAGAGGTGACAGGGGGGTGAAGCTAAAGCCCAAGGGGACCCTGTTTACTATGATAGTTTTGGGTTGTTCAAAGATGAAACAAATATTGATAGAGGGGATCGTATCGGCCATGTAAACGGACATGGGAGGCATAAATAATCCTAATTTTTGCTCACGCTCTTCGAAAGTGGCTCCTTGAACAAAGCTAGGATTGTTCGAAGGAGCACACACTTTAACGAGACCGAGGATGCTAGTCAGAAGTTCTATTCCTATTCGATCTTTATCCATCATATGTTTTAACTTGCTGACAACCCAAGCGGCTCTAGCCATCTTCAGATTTCTTTCCAAGTGATTTCCTAAGTCACCGAGTACTTTAGCAAGGGCAGAGACATATTATGAGGGAATTTGAACAACCTCATGCTCGTCTACTGACGATGGTGTAGGAGATATAGGGGGAGTGGGAATGTGATTGGTTGCTTCAATGAATCCCATCTCATTCCTCGACTACTGCTCCTACATAGCTAGACCAATAGTGGGACCATAGAAAAGGCTTGTAGTGAAACCAATAGAGACCTTCATCCTTTTCGTCAGGAGGTGTCGTATACTTCTCCTAACGATATACCCAAAAGTTGTAGACTGGGTTGTGATGCTCATAAACCTTCACAACACTTAGGAACACAACAATCACGAGGTACACGAGAGAGGTCTCAACACCAATGGATGAATAGATGTTGGTTCACATTAGGTTCACAAAAAATGTAAGAGAGGGGGACCACCACATGCAAGGCCCTAGGTCACGGAGGGCCAAGATGCGGAATGCTGCCCTAACTTACCTCAACTTAATGGGGTGTTAGGATATGAGGATGAGAATGATATGGAATATAAAGTCCTGCAACCACTCTGCAATCCCAAGATTCAAAATGAGGCTAGGCGAGTTGGTTTTCAAGCTCAACATTATATCTCAGATAGCTCTCTATCAGAGGAAGAGAGCATAGTTTTGGGACAACAGCGTGACACACGGGCGTCCATACGACCAGAGGACCGAAAGTACAACGTGAACTATTAGAAAAAAATCTAGCAACTTATCCAGTGACTTCTAAAAGAGAAAAACAACACTATGAAATACTAGAAGTACAAATGAATGTGATAAAACAAATATACCAAAGCTAGGGTGACGAAGATGATTTTGTAGAAGAGCCTATTCACCAGCTAGCTTCGCAAAGCACGTACACCTACAAAAAAAAAGAGGAAAATGTTGGGTGGCTGTATAGGGGCCTACCTTAGTTAGACCCACATTTAGGTGTTTCCACCTCCACGAACAACCAAGGAGGCAAGTATGATAAGGAAAGTACTATAAAAGAGAACACTAGAACACTACAATACAGTAAGTGTGCTTACTCAACCAAATAATAGAGAAGGGAAAAGGGAAGCTTACCACCTCCACCAAGAGCACTCAAGGCTACATTGGGGAGAAAATGAGAGTACTCGATCCTCTACTGCAATGGTGTTGTCCCCAACTTGCTCTATTGAAGTGATGGAGTGAAGTTATTGCTGCAATGGAGTACAAAAGTGTTGCTAGAATGCTTGAGAGTGAATGCAAGAGTGTGAAATTGAATGCTTGAAGTTGTGGAGAAGATTAAATGCTTGTTGAAGGAGTGAATATGAAGAAGGGATGAAGAGAAACGACCATATTTAGGTTGGTCAGTCGAATAGGGCGTTACAACTTGACTCCCAATGAGAAGTGTAACGCCTCTATAGGTTCAACCACAAGAATCTTCCAGGGACATAAGCATGTCACGTGGATGTCCGCACACTACACAGACGTCCCCAACAAAAATGCCTCCATCGATGCTCAAAATAGGTGCCAAGTTGGATGCAAGCAGCGGGCTTGTGTGGAATTAAGCCTTCAAACTTGGTTTTATAAAGTGGAGAAGGAAAAATGGGGAATTTGCATAAGGGGTGAAAATTCACTCCTATACAGATATTTTTATGACTCTCAATAAGTGTATCTTCTAACACAAAATTATCTTCTTCACAACTAGGAAAACTATTAGGAGAAGAAAAAATCTGATTATCATGATTATCTACAATTACATCCTCATGTCCTATAATGTCTTCCCAGGTAGGAGAGGTAGGATTGTCATAGATCTCAATCATTAGATCTCTTAGCACCAACATATCTTCTTCACAAATGTGTTTTTCATGATCGTTCATGATTGTATCCTCTTTCACTAAAGCATTCTCACAAGTAGGGGAGGTGTTGGGAGATGAATGGAGATTAGGTAGAGTAATTTTAAGTAATGTTTCAATAATCTCATCTTCTTGTGTCATAATATCTTCCCAAGAGGGAGGAGGAGAGAGACAATTGAGAAATTCATGATTCTCAATGATTGTACCTTCTTTTACCAAGATACCTTTGTCACTAGTAGGAGAGCTATCGGGAGAAGAACAATTATGATCTTCATGATTATCTATGCTTGTATCTTCTTGTATCCTATAATCCTCACAAATGGGAGAGATAGTAGAGTTTGAATGAGTGATAGGCAAGGTGATATTAAGGATTGTGTCAATGGTTTGTTTCTCTTTCTCTAAGATGTTTTCATAAGTAGGAAAGATAGTGAAAGGATGGCTAACATGTTTTGTGATGACCTCATTGTTGTACTCTAAATTGAACTCATAAGAGGGGATATTGTATTCATGAAATCCATTCTTAACCATATCAAAACCACATCTCTTAAAAGGAAACATGCTAACATGAAAAAGCAAGCTATTCAACTTATGCAATACTTTAAAAATGTAAACCAATCTCCTACATATCTAAAGATTTTCACTTTTGAAATAATTTTTGAAATGATTTTTAAGAAAAAGGACTACACTAAAAGGATGATTTGACCTAGATACATGGAATAGAAATTACAAAAACTTTCCAAACTAATACAGTAGGTTACTAGCAAGCCTACGAAGTACAAAAAATCACCAAAAAGCTCAAAGAACTTGGTTTTTGTAGGTGTTGAAGGAATCATTCACCTAGATGGGAATATGAGTCCCACTTAGGGTTTTTAATAGGTTCAAATATTAAAAAAATAAAACATAGAATACCCAAAAATTTGGGAAAAAGGTCTGTACTAGTACTAAATCACCCAGGTGGGTGAATGAGTCTCAATTAGGATTTTTAAGCCTAAATTAGAAAATTCTAAGTTGATTTTAATGTGTCTAGGTTGCACGTTGACTTGAATGTTTGCAATTAAAAATTTCCAATGAAATTGAATGATGCAAGATGCAAAAATGAAACCTATATGCACTTTTCACTAATGTAAACTTTAGAAGCCCTAAATGCAATTCAACTTTTGGAAATCTAATGCAAAGTTAATGCAATCTAGACCTAGGACTACAATGTTCTCCAAATCATAAATTCAAGGGTCTAATGACCGAGTTCACAAAAATGAACCAAATCAAATAGGGTTTCACCTTGTGGGAGATGGAACTAAGGGGGCCTATTTTACTCTTTAGTTCATTAGTAAACCAAGATCCCTCAACCAAGTGACTCAAATGAGGAAAGGGAGTACTAGAAGGTTTCCTTAGGTGTGATTAAATGGGGGGTTCACCATTAAAGTGAAGTTTCAAAGAAATGCAAATATACATGCACGAAACCCTAGAAACTTAAAACATGAAATCAAATTACTAAATAAAGAGAAACAAAAAAGGTACCTGGAGGATAGATGTCTACAAAAGATATGAAAACCCCAAAATTTGTTGTTTCTTAAGTTTACTGGGACTCATACACCAGGCTGGGTGATTTAGTCCTGCTATAGGAATTAGGGAAGAATCTGGAATCTTCTATTGGCAAATAAGGATCAACAAAAAAATGGAAAAAAGAGGTATACTAGAACTCATACACCCAAAGGGGTTATTTAGTCCTAGTATTAGGGTTTTACTGAAACTTTTGTAGCCTCTAATATCTATAGCTTTCATCTTGGCTGATCTCCAGGTTTGAAAGTTTGAATTCTAGTTTGTAGGTGAGTTTCCAAGAAGATGACAACTTGGCAACTTTGTAACTTTGTATTGAAAGTATTTTCAAGCTCCATTTCACCTAAATCTGCAATCACACATCAAGAGGGAAAAATGTTGTGTTAGGGAATAGGGGTTTTCCTTGGTCCAACCCTGTTTTGGTAATCAAACCTCAATAAGAAACGAAGCATGAATGAAATGGAACGTGAAACATAAGATGAAACAATAGAACCTTGTTTGAAACCTTGTAGATCTACAAACAAGCATGAACTGGCCTCAATGGATAGAGATCTTGATCATGATTCTTGATGAAAGATAATGCCTTTGAATACTTGAATTGATCTTGAACAATACATCACAACATTTGCTCAAAACCACATGCATGATGCATCAAGAGTTTGACATGATAATGGATCTTTGATTCTTGCAATAATCTTCTTCAAATCTTCCTTTTAATGCTCTTGAAATTCTCTTGTGAAGATAATCTTGATTGCTTATGAAGACCTAGCTTGTTAGGAGAAATTATGTGGAATAACCTTGTCTTTATACTTGTTTATGCCAAATTTCCCAAAATTACAACACTACAAGCTGACATCAGATCTAGGATAATAAAATCTCGCCAATAATTTGTTTTAAAATAGGTCCTAGTTAAAGTACGACTCATACGCCCATTGGGGTGTATGAGTCCTAGTGTCTTAAACACATGACACAAACTCCAAGAAATGTCTTGTTTAATGCAATGTTTAAAATCAGGCCCTGAGACCTAGGTGGGACCCATACGCCGAAGGTGACATATGAGTCCTAGATCACTAGATCTAGAACAAACAACCTAAAATATTGAATAATTATTTTTCATTTATTAAATGTTAGGATTATCCTTAGAAAAATACATTAAATGAGGCTTTTGGATGCAAAATAGGATGAAATAAGGCATAAAGAATCCCAAATTTAACAGGGAGGGCCCAAACAAGTGTGAAAATGTAAAGGGATACATTTTCCTACACTATAAAAGGAATCGACCCTCATCCCCAAAAGTCTTTGTACCCTATTTCATTTATGCACTAGCTCTTATATCATCATTTAAATTGCAAGTAAACATTAATTAATTTGCAATGAAAATAAAATTCAACCAACATAAAAGAGGAAATTTTTTCCCCAGTTTATTAATTTCCCAATTGCTATCCTTCTTGTACATTTTCCTAAAGTTTCCCCTTGAAATTTTTTGTATAGTTTGATCTCTTTAGTATGGCACTATAATTTCTCAGATTAAATTTGCACCTTCCATGTTTGGAAATAAGTGCTTTCATTAGTGGCCTAGTCTATATGTTGGGCCGGTTACATCTTTTAGTAGTTGTAGTAGTGTACCTTAAAAAAAATCTCCATCAATGACCACAAAGGTGTGGATATGGAGGCATTATATCTTGCTCAATATTTGTTTAATCTAGAACACATCCTTATAATGAATAATTTTCTTCAACTCACACATGCATATATTGTCCTTGGAGGAAGATGTTATGCTTATTATTATTTTGATCTTAAGACTTATCTATATGTTTTATCATTAATTTTTTTAATACAACTAAAGTTTTCTCTTTCTCGGTCCTTTTAACACTTTCATGTCATAGCTGAGGTTTCATAGTTGTATATATCATGGATATTAGTATATTTTATTAGGGAAGGACCATGGTTGAAAGGAAAGAAGGAATACATGATAGTTTAGTTTTAAACTAATATTTATCACTTTCTTTGAATTATTAAACCATTCAATGCATTTGTATTTGATGCATTAAAAGGTTTAAATTATAGATCCCATTTTTGTGGAATCCACCTTATAAAAATAGACACCTACCTCTCTTAAACACAAATAAAAACACTAACATAAAATTAACATAATTTCCTCTTTCAACCTATTTCTCTAATATTGACAAATAAAACTTCCTTTCCCCATTGGCCTTACACCCAAAAGTTTCCTTTCCAACTTTATTAAATTATTGACTATCCCCTTAAGTCACACATAAAAATAATTATCCCAAAATAGTATATAATAATGTAATTGTTACATGAAACTAAACCAATCTTAACATATGTCCTCATTCTCTTGATAACTTGACAACTAAATTTTAAAATAAATGGGTTCTTGAGTAATAATTATAAAATAACTTGATTACTTAATATTTTATCCTAGTATTGTAATGCAAGATCACACCTAGGATTAATGTTAATGCTTGTAGGATCATCAATGAAATGAATCTCTTATCACTAATAGAGGTACACCCAATCAATTGACATTGTAAGTAAATTTGCATTATTTCTGCACACTAGATATTAATTAATAACAATGATATCTATATATACTAACATATATACAAAATAAGTTATGGTTTCTACATCTATAGTTAACACGTCATTGTTGCCATCCATTAAACAATGCCATCATAAAACCCTTGCATCATGATTAAGTTATCACATGATTCTTTTTGTACAAGGTTAAGTTCCAATTTACAAGTATAACTGTCTAAATAGAGACATTTATATTTACCTTGCAAATTCCACTCAATATTCATACTTCCTATTAGAACACCCATTCTAGCTCCATGTCATTCTGTTATAATGTACTTTAGCAATATCGGATTGTCTCAATATGAAGTAAAATACACCCAACCATATGTATTTGTACCTTGAACTACATGAATTTTATTCTCACAAGGTGATTTTCTACCACATACTAGGAGATCTCCAAGTGTTATAGATAGGGGCTAGGTGGCCTTAAAACTCTTCCATGCATGTTGGTTGAGGTATAACTTGTGATTTAGTTTCCTAATGTATTAAAGTGAAAGTTTTAAGTGGCGTTATGGTAGGAGATTGTTGGCATGGGGGAATAGGCTATTGCATTGTGGGATAAAAGGTTGCATTATTCCCAAGGTTACACAATGATTTTTGTATGAATGCATGCATGCTCTCTTCATCTTGACCAAGGATATCAAGAAGACTTGTATCAGGAGATAAAGTTTGATGAATTTTATTATTAGAATTAGGGTCATTTCCAAACACAACTTGAAACATCAACCAAGGGTTTCAGGGACATCCACACTTTACCAAAACATCAAGCCATGATGGTATGAGATTTTGAAATGTGTTTCAAACTATTATTCAATAGATGATTGGGAATTAGACAACAGATCCAAACATAGGCCACTGAGAGCATTTTGTCACATGAAGCTGGATTATGAACAAATAATAGGATAGAAGTGCTTAGGAGTGTCTGAGTCTTGGACAGGGGTTCTAAAATTTTAAAATTTGATTGTGTTACACTACTTAAGGGTTCTAATTCTACTTGCAAATAGTTGTAATAGTAATTAATTTTCTAGAATTTTCTTAACTTATGCCAATTTGATGGAAAATGAAAGTATGCAATAATGTTGAATACGTTTGAAAATTTTTGAATGCAAATTTTTAGATCTAAAATACAATAATTAACTAATTCTAAAGCGTAAAGACCTAAAAATGATGATCTTTAAATGAAAAATTGAAACCAAACAATGCACTTTCTTTCACTTGCATGAATTATATGCAAGATGCCTAAAATATGAAATTATGGATTCCAAACCAAAGATCTAGAAACACCAACAGACTGAGCAGATAGAGAAAAAAAATTGTGAAAAAGTTTGATGATTCAATTGTACAAGGACAAAGGCACCCATGGGCATTTGAGTCCTTGATAGGGGTTTTGAAAATTGAAAAACTAAATGTTTAGATTTTTGTTTAAGAATGTTGTTTCTATTTGTAAACTATTTTGATTGTGATTGTTTTTCTAGAATTTTCCAATGTAAATGAGATAAAAATGTGTGATAATGTGTAAAAATAAAGTGATATTATGAGTGTAATTTTGGACAAATATCTGGTCTAAATGAGTGGAATGTTGGCAACACAAGGGTAGAAAACTGAGAGGGGGGGTGAATCAGTTGTCACATAAATTTAAACTTATTAAACTTATTAACCTTATTCTCAGATCTTATAAATAAACATGAAAGCATGAACCATCAACACATCAGAAACACGCATAACACCAATATTTTTTACGTGGAAACCCTGTTAGGGGAAAAACCACAGTGGAGGTTAGTCCACAAGATTATACCCTATTAAAATTATAAAAGAAATATGAATGGGGAATGCACATGCATTCAGGTGCATTGCTTAGAGCTCACTGCTCAATTAAAACAAGGCTTACTGCCCAAAGGAAGACACATTGTCTTATAGAAACATTCAAATTACATCCGTAGGATTTTGAATTGAGAAAATAACATCTACTAATGCCTGATTACAATTTTGGTTAAGCACATGAACACTTCTTCACACTCTGCTCACTCTTCTTCACACTCTGCTTCTGCCGTCAAATGATTAGGAAATTATTCATACATCTCTCACACACGCATGCCATGAAATGGAATAAACAATCACTTATATATATCTACAACAAGAGATTACATTGCTACATGTCGACTTCAAAATAATAAAACATATGCAAACTGTCGGCCCAAAAAAAAAAATTCAATTCGAATCGACCAATGTCGGCCACAACATAATGAAGACCCAAAACAAAATCCTCAAACATGAAACACCTTAAAAAATTATTCCACGAAGATCCACAACATGCTACCATCACCTTGTCGACCATGAACATGAAAAACATGAACATGCAAGAGAAAATCACCAATCACGAGCACAAAGATCAATGTAGACATGCAACATAGATAGAGAACGATCTAGAAACAACCACAAACATCATGAATCACCAGAGAAGCATCCACAATAACTGAACTTGCTAGAATCACATCATCTTCATTCAAGAACACCAACTGAAGCAACAAAAAAACTGTCAGAACACAACTACTCATAACTCGATCAAATCTTCATGTGGATCTCTGAAACTTAATATAGATAAACTAGATATACTAAAAAAAACTATTTAATCCACAACCTTTGATCATCAACGTACTGAGTTAACCAACAGACTGAACTTCACTGCATCATAGACAACCTGCAACTCATTTTATTACAAATTTCTCAATATCCTCGACATATATAGCCTTGAAGACATTAATGCCAATAGTGTTGACATCAATGACAACCACATATTAGAAACATCTAGAAATCTCCCCCTTTGGCATTGATGGCAACACATGATGTGAAAAACACCATCAACACAAATTTCTCTTAACACTTTCTCCCTCTTAGATTTTGACTCTTTTCACCTCAACTCTTTCACATAACTCTTCTACCCACAAAGTTTTTCAAACGACTCTTCTCCCCCTTTAACATCAATGACAAAGATACACACAAGCTATGAACCACATATCTAAACATGTGACTACTCCCCCTGAGTAGCATCCCCAACAACACCAATCCAGATCAAGATATGACTGTGAAATGCATGGATTGATGCAAGTCAATGCATCTTATTTCTGATTAGGAGGGGTAATCACCCCTAGCTTCCCTCTGAGATACTCAAAATTATCCTTAGGCAACAACTTGGTAAAGATATCTGCAATCTATTCCTTAGTAGGCACATACTCCAATCTAACTTCCTTTTCATTCACTCTCTCTCAAAAAGTGAAACTTGATAGATATATGCTTGGTCTTTGAATGCAACATTGGATTCTTAGAAATGTTAATTGCACTTGAATTATTACATAATATAGCAATAGGTTTATCATACACAACTCTGATATCTTTCAACATTTGCTTCATCCACAATACTTGAGTACAATTGTTAGCAACAACAATGTATTCTGCCTCTAGTAGATAAAGAAATGGAATTTTGCTTCTTACTTAACCATGAAATTAACTTCTTTCCCAAGAAAAATGCACCACCACTAGTACTTTTTTTATCATTCACATCTCCTTCCCAATCAGCATTAGTAAAGGCACTCGAAGTAAGATCATCATATTTAGGATACCATAGGCCAAAATCAACTGTCCCCTTCAAGTATCGAAAAATCCTCTTCACAACAGTCACATGAAATTCCTTATGATTAGCTTAAAATCTTGCAAAAATGCATACAAAATTCATGATATCAGGTCTAGTTTGAGTCAAATAGAGCAATCCACCAATCATTGATCTGTATCTATTATGATTTTCTTTCAGGGAATCATCATCTTGTGTCAACTTACATCCGGTCACCATAGGTGTACCAACTGGCTTTGAATCTTCCATACCAAACTTCTTTAGAAATTCTTTCACATACTTAGACTGAGATATAAAAATCCCTTTATCTACCTGAGTAATTTGCAATCCCAAAAAGTATTTCATCTCTCTAATCATAGACATCTCAAACTCACTCTGCATCTCATCAACAAACTTCATGCACAAACCATCGTCTCCTCCAAAAATGATATCATCAAAAAAGACTTCAATAATCAAATCTTTATCATGATCAATATTGAAATACAAATTACTATCAGCAGTACCTTTATTAAATCCAAGCTTCAACAAATACTTGTCCAATCTAACATACCATGCTCTTGGGGCTTGCTTGAGTCCATACAATGCTTTCTTTAACCAACAAACCATATCTCCCTAATCCGTCAATTGAAATCCATCAGGTTGTTCGACATACACTTCTTCTTCCAGTTCACCATTTAGAAATGTTGACTTGACATCCCTCTGATAAACCTTGTAGTTTTTGTAAGCAACATAAGCAAGAAATAGTCTCACAGCCGCAATCCTAGCAACAGGGGTAAAGGTTTCTTCAAAGTCAATTCCTTCCATATGAGAATATCCTTTACACACCAGTCTTGCTTTGTTTCTAACAACTTCACCTTGCTCCTTCAATTTGTTTCTAAAGATGCATTTAGTTACAATTACATTTTTGTCCTTAGGTCTAGGAACAAGAATCCATGTATCATTCTTCTCAATTTGTTGTAGTTCTTCTTTCATTTCTTCCACCCAATGTTTATCTTTGCATGCTTCATTCACACTATTAGGCTCAGTCTTTGAAATTAAACAATATTATTTTGCAATTTTTCTCCTAGTTTGAACACCTTTGTTCTTGCCACCTATAATCTAATCTTCTAAATGATTTAATATTACATACCTTGGAGTCTTAGGATGTTCTTGAACTTTAGGCTCTTGTGATCTCACTTTGCACTTTCACTAGTTCCTTCCTCTTGATTTTCTTGATTCACCGAAATGATTTGAACTTGATTTGAAGTCTAAACTTTCTTTCCTTTATCTGAATTGTCATTCTAATCATTTGAATCATATCCACAGGTTCTGGATGGTCTAACTGTGTCTTCATCAACCTTGACATTAGCACTTTCAACTAATTTCCTCAATCTCTTATTGTAGCACCAATAGGCCTTTCTTTTAGTAGAATAACCAAGAAAGATTCCTTCATCACTTCTAGCATCAAACTTTCCTATATCTTCATCTCTTTTGATAAAGCATTTACTCCCAAAGATTTTGAAGTACCTAATAGTAGGCTTGTGACCAAACCATAGCTCAAAAGGAGTCTTACCAGTGTCACCTTTGACTTGTACCCGGTTGAGAGTGTAAACAACAGTACTCACAACTTCTCTCCAATAGATATGCAGAACATTTCCTTCCAACATCATAGTCCTAGTAGCATCTTGAATTGTCCTGTTCTTCCTTCCCACAACTCCATTTTGATGAGGGGTCCACGGGGAAGATAATTGTCTCTTTATCCCATGCTCTTCATAGAAAGAATTAAACTCACTGGAAGTGAATTCACCACCTCTATCTGATCTCAAACATTTAATCTTCAGACCCGTCTCTATCTCAACCATAGCCTTGAAAATCTTGAATTTCTCCAGAGCTTCAAAATTTTCCCTTAAGAAAGTAACCCACATCAATCTAGAGTAATCATCAATAAGCAGCATGAAATATCTATCTGCTTGTAAACTTCTAACTCTAGAAGGACCACACAAGTCAGTATGAACAAGCTCCAACACTTTATTTGAAAAATGTTGTTTGCTCTGAAATGAAATTCTAGTTTGCTTCCCTAACTGACATTCCTTTCATATGGTATTAGTAGGCTTTACCAAATTAGGAAGATCTCTCACTACCTGAGTAGAACTTATCTTGATAATATTGTTAAAGTTTACATGACACATTCTCCTATGCCACAACCAACTTTCATCAACTTGAGCAATCAGACAACTTTTACTAGCAACATTCAGGTGAAATATATTACCTTTTGTTTTTGTACCTGATGTAATCACATTTCTGGAACTCCCCAATATTCTGCACTTTCCATCCTTGAATTGAAGATTGTATCCCTTGTCAACCATATATCCAACACTTAAGGGATTATTCTTAAAACCTTCCACATATAGGACATCATCAGTATTATGCTTACCATCAAGAGAAATGGATCCTCTACCACATTACACCAGCTTTATCATCACCAAATCTTACAATACCACCATCATACTTTTCCAAGCTCACAAATTTACTTTTATCACCTGTCATGTGATTAGAGCATCCATTGTCAATCACCCATTCATCTTTTTCTTCAACTCTAGCTAATAGGGATTTCTCCACATTTGTGCAACTAGTAGATTCAGTAGGGGCTAGATCATTTTACTTGATAGCAATAAATACCCATTTGTCTGAGCACTTACATTCCCTTTATCAGATCCATCATTTATCACACCTTCATCAACAACATAATAACACTTTATTTGGAATCTAGGCTTGTTAGGTCTTGTCTTAGGAACTCTTTCCAGACACCTTGATGCAAAATGACCTATCTTATTGCAAGAAAAACATTTAATAGGCAATTTTCCTTTATGCTTACCTTCTCCTCTAACTTCTCTCTTGACAATAAGTGCTTCAAGATTGTCCAATTTTCTTTCTTCTTCAATCTCTCTCATTTCCTCCTCATACTTGAACATTTTTCTAGAAGAACTTTCTCCCAAATCACATATTTGCTTAACCTTTCCGGAGGTAGTAGCTTTGAATGCAGATTCTATCCTAGGAAGAGCATCACCAAATTCACTTAACTCAAAAGTTGTAAGCTTACCAATCAACATGTCTCTGGTTACATTTGTCACAGTCCAAATCTCCTCAATAACAGTAGCTTTGGCTTTGTATGCAACAGGAAAGGATCTGAGCACTTTAGCAACAATTTCTAATTCATCCAATATTTCACCAACACATCTGATACTACACACAAGTTCATTCACTCTCTTCATAAAAGAAGTAATGTTCTCATCATCATCCATTCTGAACATTTCATATTTTCCTTTTAGGCTTTGCAACTTAGCAATCTTCACATGAGCATCACCTTCATACAATGTTTCCAACTTTTTCTAAATCTCATAAGTAGTCTTCAGATCCATAAAATTTGTCATCTCAGAATCAGTCAAATCACTCAACAATGCTTCCTTAGCCCTGATATTGTATTTGAAATCCTTAATCTTAGCAGCAATAGAAGGACCATTCTGTGGGATAACATACCTATTCCTTGTAATATTCTAGTAGGGTTCACCAATGCATCTTCGATGACACTCCATTCGAGTCTTCCTTAGAGAATAATTTGTTCCATCAAATCTCAGACTATCCTTCTTATATGTTGCCATCTTGGATCACCTCAATCTATTAGACTTCTTCTGAGGAACTTGCTATGATACCAATTGTTGGCAACACAAGGGCAAACAACTGAGAGGGGGGTGAATCAATTGTCACAAAAATTTAAACTTATTAACCTTATTCTCAGATCTGATAAATAAACATGAAAGGATGAACCATTAACATATCAAAAACACACACAACACCAATATTTTTTACGTGGAAACCCTGTTAGGGGAAAAACCATGGTGGAGGTTAGTCCACAAGATTATACCTTGTTAAAAGTATAAAAGAAATATGAATGGGGAATGCACATGAATTCAGGCGCACTGCCTAGAGCTCACTACTCAATTACAACAAGGCTTACAACCCAAAGGAAGACACACTGTCTTATAGAAACATTCAGATTACATTTGCAGGATTTTGAATTGAGAAAATAACATCTACTAATGCCTGATTACAGTTCTGGTTAAACACATGAACACTTCTTCACACTCTGCTCACTCTTTTTCACACTCTACTTTTTCCTTTGAATGATTAGGACATTATTTGCACATATCACACACACGCATGCCATCAAATGGAATAAACAATCACTTATATATATCCGCAACAAGAGATTGCATTGCTATATGTCAGCTTCAAAATAATGAAACATATGCAAATTTTCGGCCCAAAACAATAAATAATTTTCAATACGAATCAACCAATGTCGACCACAACATAATGAAGACCCAAAACAAAATCCTCAAACATGAAAAACCTTAAAAAATTATTCCATGAATATCCACAACACGCTACCATCACCTTGTTGGCCATGAACATGAAAAACATGAACACGCAAGAGAAAATCACCAATCATGAGCACAACAATCAATGCAGATGTGCAACATAGATAGAGAAAAATCTAGAAACATCCACAAACATCATGAATCACTAGAGAAGCATTCAAAACAACTAAAATTACTAGAATCACATCATCTTCATTTAGGAATACCAACTAAAGCAACAAAAAAACCGTCAAAACACAACTGCTCATAACTCGATCAAATATTTATGCGGATCTCTAAAACTTAACATGGATAAACTAGATATACTCGAAAAAAAACCCTTTAATCGACAACCTATGATCATCAACGTATTGAGCTAACCAATAGACTGAACTTCACTGCATCATAGACAACTTGCAACTCATTTTATTACAATTTTCTCAATATCCTTGACATATACAGCCTTGAAAACATTAATTCCAATAGTGTTGATATCAATGACAACCACATATCAGCAACATCCAACATGAAAAACACCCTAATGAAAGCTATGATGCAATATGAATGCAATATTTTTTATTTTTTATGACTTTTTATGATGAAAATATGAAACCCTAAATAAGAAATGCAAGACAATGTAAAGAAAAACCTAGATCTCAGGTTTGAAATACTACCAATTTCAAATTCAAGTTTATGATGTTAACACATCAAGTTCACCAAAATGAAATGAAGAAAAATGTGGGTAGTTCATAGGTCCTAAATGTAAAGAACCTAGGATTGCAAGGGGCCTTTTACCATGTTTTATTAAAGAGGGAGATCAACAAGGAAAATAGATTGACTATCAACTATGAAGGTGAGCCAATTATACTTGGATCTACTTCTTTGAGAGAATGAAAATGGATTGGAATTGATTTTCTATGATTAACCTAATTAGACTATGTGACCTAATACATAAAATACAAGATCCTAACAAATAAAAAACTAAAATAATAGTTTCCATGCAAATCTGGAAAGTGCAAGAGACTGTGTACCTATCTTAAAAAAATATTTCTAAGTTGAATAGGAGGACTGGGATTCCTAGGGGTATGTGGGTCTCTGATAGGGTATCCTCTGCTTTTGGGGTCCTTTGATGACATATATGAGCTTCTGATTTTTGTTTACAAAGTTTTTAGAATGCTGTCAGATAATTCTATAGGTGAGTTTTCATGGCTTGATAAGATTTAGGGATTTGGATGCAACAATGGACAACTTGTCTTCAATATTTCTTCAATTCTCTTCAAACCTGTAACTTGAAAATTCAAGGAGAGGGGAAGTTTTGGGCCATTTAGGGGCTTGCCTTAGTCAAACCCCATGTAAGTGTTTCCACTTCCACAATAGAAAATGTCGATGATAAATGTGTAATTGAAAGAAAGGAATGATGAAATCACAAATTGTTGCAACTTACCACCATTTAATGGTTCCCTGAAAGGATTGAAGTCATGCACATCACCTCAAGTTCTTACCTTGCTTGCTTGATTTTATTGAATGATTTGGAGACCTACAAAAGTGTTAGCCTTAAAAAAAAATGATAAAAAGAGCACACATAGAATTTGACATGATGTTGGATCTTGAATTGCTGCTATAATGCTCTAAAAATGTTTCTCTTGACTTGTTTTTAATGTTCACCTTTTTGCTTGATAATGCTAGATATCTCTTGTTAGTTTTTAAATGGTGAAATACTAAAGTGGATATTTTGTTAATTCAAGAAACTAAGACGAAAGAAGTGACCTTTGATAAGACTTTAAAAAATGTTTGGCCTATTGTGGATTACCTTTTTAGTGATGTTGATGGAGTTTCTGGTAGCATTTCTACCTTATGGAATCTTGCTAGGTTTAAGGGGACTAAATGCTTTTCTTGTAAGAACAACCTCATGGTTTCTATGGAGGATCTTATTACCTCTAAAATATGGAACTTAATAAATATATATGCTCCTAATTCTCATTTTGCTAGAGCTAGGTTATGGGACTCTTTGGCTTCATGATTGTTGTTGGGACATACTGATTTTTGGATGATTGGAGGGGATTTTAATTCCCAGATATTTCCTTCTAAAAAATTGGAGGTTTGGATGATTTTAATGACAGTATGTTTGACCTAGTTGATTTCATTTCTTCAACTACTTTAATTGATATAGATCTTGTGGGGTTCCATTTTACTTGGTCCAATAGAAGACAATGAGATCATTTAATTCAAGTCAATTTAGATAGGTTTTTGATCTCTAGTAATTGGGATATTATGGATAATATTTCTTTATCGGCTCTTTCAAGGTGGGGTTCAGATCATAATTCCCTTTTTCTTTCTTGGGAAGACTCTATTATTAAAGGCCCTTTCCCTTTTAGATATGAAATTATGTGGTCTTTTCACCTTGAGTTTCAAGGCTCAATTGAAAATTGGTGGAACTCCCCTTGTAATGGTACTCCAATGTACTATTTAACTTAAAAGTTAAAAATAAAAAAAGAAAATGTTAAAGGATGGAATATAATCTATTTTGGTAATATATTCAACAGAAATAAAAGCATCTCCGCTAGACTCAAAGAAGTTTAGGACATAATGGAAGGTGGTGGTAAGGATTTTCAAAATTTCCAAGAGGAAAGGGATCTGCATCTAAAATGGGTGAAAGTAAATAAAGAGGAAGCTTTTTGGAAATATAAATCTAAAGTACAGTGGTTAATGGAAGGAGAAAAAAAAATTATTTTTTCATCAGTCCACTATGAAGCATAGAGGTAGAAATAAAATAAGAAGGTTAATGAAAGAAGAAGGAAATATTCTAATGAAGGATAAAGAGATTATTGAGGTTGTTGTTTCCTTCTTGTCCAATTATCAAAACAATAGTTTCTCACAACCTCTTGGGTGGGAGGAGTTTCTTGATGTGATCTCAAAGGTTATCACTGATCAAGATCTCAAAGACTTGTTGAAACCTTTTTCTCTCTAGGAAGTTAAAAATTTTGATTTTTCCTTTGGGGCTTGCAAAGCTCCTAGGTTGGATGGTTTTCCTCCAGATTTTTTTCAAGATTTCTAGGATCTTGTGTATTTTGATCTCCTCAATGCTGCTATATATTTATTTTGTTATGGGTAGTTGTTGAAAAATATCATCTCTACTTTTATAGCTCTTATCCCTAAAAAAGAAAATATTCCCACTATGCAGGACTTTTGTCCCATAAGCATATGCAATATAGTGTACAAAATCTTCTCTAAGCTTATAGGTAATAGGATAAAATATGTTCTTAACAAAATGATAGCCAAAAAATAAAAAGGATTTGTTAAAGGGAGACACATTTTGGATGTTTTTCTAACTACTTGATAGGGAGGGGTTGGAGGAATCACTCACTAATTCCTGCTTTGGGTCTTCCTTGCAAGACCCCCTTGGTGTCTTACTTCACCACCTTAACCTATAGGACCTTCTTCTTGGTTAGGTTCCCCTGATTCTCCTTTGCAACCCCACTACCATCACAAATTCTTTCTACCAAGTCAAATCTTGGTGCAAACTTACTACTCTCTCCTTAGCCCTTAATCCACACTAAAAACTACAATACCTCCAAAGCTTGAATTTTGATTTGCAGGGGTGTGGAGGTGTTTCTATTCATTGGAATTCATCCAATTTTGGTTCTTGAGGGTCCTCCCAACTCCATGTCTTGGTCGCTTTCACCAAACCCCCATTTAGGTCTTAGAAGGCTACTAGCCCTAGGAGCCCCAATTAGGTCTCCTTCTCCGAGAAAACTGGTTATTGCTCAAAAATTTCCAAAGAAAACCTCATTATTTCTTTGAGTTTCTTGGTTCAAATGACCACCTCTCAAATTTTTTTGAGGTCTTGGGTCTTTATCTGCCGTACAAAGTCTCAACTTGAAAATGGGCATAAACTAGGGTCTTTAAGCCATTTTTCTGGTTGCTTCCAAACTGTCTAGTCTTTCACCGACCAAATGAGTTAGTGGAGTTTCCTCCTGATCACCAAACCTTGGCAAGACTCCCACCTACCTTCTCCAAAAGGAAATTTACTAAGAACTTGTCACCCCTGCAAGTTATGTCCTCTGCACTTCTTGTCTTCCCTAGCTGGACTCTTCTTGGCTCGCCTAGGGCAAGACTTTTCCAATAGTTCTTGTGCTCACAAAAACCCTAAATCCTACCATATTTACACACCTGGATTCTAGTCACTATTCCCAAAGGGCCATACAATTTGTACAGTGGGAAAGTGAACTAAATCTCCATTTGCTCAAAATTGTCTGGTTCAGACCAGCAACAGGGTGGAATCAAATTTATTTACAAACAGTGCTTGAAAATGAATAAAGCAACTATCTAATGACACAAAAAGCTTGAAGAGACACCACTCTACATCCTACATAGATCTTAGTGCCATGATCAATCCATTAAAACAATACTACAATACAAAAAATCAGAAAATTCTCACAAAACACAGTTAACTCTTCTTGAATTCAAAACTTCAATAATTTCCAATGCTTCCAACCTTGCTCTCAGGTCGAGGCACACCCTATATAGTTCAAAAAAAGGTATTTATCCTCCCCTTTGTCGGACATGTTAGTTACAAAGTGGCAAAGTTGCAAAAATGCCCCATTTTGCAACTTTTGCCAATTTCTAGTAAACTAAGAAAAATGAGTTTCATAACTCATCCACCCTTTCCACTCCTTAACCTATTGATCACTACTGAGAAAAGCATACTTTTAAACCTTTGAATCTATCTAAATGGTTAGCATGACCTTCATGGTAACACATCAAAACAAAAACTCATCCTAGACTTCCTAATTGTCTAGTGTTTCCTAGGTGCTCCTGCACCACTACCCATGAAATTATTCACTCTATGGAGTCAAGTAAAAGACTGGGGATGGTTCTAAAGTTGGATATCTCAAAATATTATGGTAGGGTTTCCTGGCCTTTTCTTTTGGTTGTTCTACAAAAAATTGGGTTTAAAGGGAAGTTTCTAAAGTTGATTACAACTTGTGTTATTACCCCCAACTATTTTGTCTTGGTTAATGGAGTACCTAGGGGTTTCTTTTCTTGTGGAAAATGTTTAAGGCAGGGTGATCCTCTTTCTCCTTACCTCTTCATCATTGTGGCTAAAGTCCTTGGGAGGAACATTAAAAAGTTGCTAAATCAAATGGTTATTAAGGGGATTAAAGCTTCTTCTTCGATTTCTCCTAAGTCTCATCAACAGTTTGTGGATGATACTATCCTATTTGGTATTGTGTGTGTTATGGAATCCTAGAATTGGGAATCTATTCTAGAAAATTATGATAAGGAATTTGGTCAATTTATAAATTATAATAAAAGTAATATTTACTTCTTTAATATTGATCAATGGATTAAAGAAAGAGTTATGAGGATTATTTGGTGTCAATCTGCTACTCTTTCAGCTACATATCTTTGTCTCCCTCTAATTGTTAAGAACCCAAGAAATTCTTATTAGAATCATATCATTGATAGGTTTTAAAAGAATTTGGCAGGGTGGAAAGGAAAAATTATAAGTCAAGATGGTAAGTTTCAGTTATTAAAGGATTCTTTACAAAATATTCTTGTTTGCTACCTTTCCTTGCTTAAAATCCCTACTGTCATAGCTAATAAAATTGAGCAGATCCAAAGAAAATTTATCTAGATAGGGACTAAAGAGCATTCTCAGATTGCTCTTATTGGCTGGGATAAAGTATGCGTTCCTAAATAGTTTGGGGGTCTTGGGTTAAGAAAGTTAAATCTTTTTAATAAGGCTCTCTTTTCTAAGATAGATTGGCAATTCTTTCAAGGTGACAAAGACTAGGTTAAAAAATTCTAATAGCTAAGTATCTCAATAATCAGGATAAGGGGTGCTTCCTTTATGCTAATGACCTTCCAAATGGTTTGGTTATTTTGGAATAATATCCTGAGAATTGGAAATATATTAATGTAGGGGGCTATAAGAAGAGTGATAAATGGTAGGAAAATAGCTTTCATGGATGATGTTTGGACTAATGGCTTACCTTTATCCAATATTAATGGCCTTAAGCATATAAAACAAATATTGCTAAGGCCCTATGGTAGCCAACTTCATGAATACATCATGTGGGATGGGGATAGGCCTAATTGAAAAAAGTTTCATGAATAACTCTATGGAGGAAGGCAAATAAGAAGTGGAATACAACAATATTGGGAGATGGACATTCAAAACTTGTATTAGATTATTGGAGTGTCTATTTTTTCCAAGAATAAGGAGGATGAATGGTTGTGCTCTTTTCACTCTTCGGGTAATCTTTCAGTTAAGTCTACTTAATTTATTAGAAAGGCCTCTCATTGCTCATACTGATTTAGATTGGAGAAAAGTTTGGAATCCTAAACTTATACCTAATGTTAACTATTTTTGGTGGATTTCTATTCACAAAAACATATTGATGATTGATAATATCAATATAAGATGCTTTTATTTTGTGAATAGATGTAGCCTTTATCTGAATAACTCAAAATATATTGATCACCTACTTTTTCATTGCTCTTATGCTTATGAAGTTTGGTCTCAGGTTCTTTCCTTACTTCAGATTGATTGTGATTTTCTTAATACTATGAAGTAGTTTTTTCGAAGTTGGTTATGTTTCCCCTTCTCCCACAATATTATAATAGATCTATGGAGACAAATCCCCCCTTTTGTTTCTTGGGGTTTGTGGAAGGAATGCAATAATATAATTTTTAGAGATAAAATAAGAAACAACATTGAAGTATTTCTGACCATAAAACAAAAAATTTAGGAGAATGTAAATGTTGGAGTTGATGGATATTCTAAAAAAATTCCTTCCTATAAGGAGCTCAGGATAAAATAGAAGTGGGGGATAAAACGGGATTTGAAAAAAATCAATTGGATAACCAAATTCACAAGGAGAAACACTTCTTGGTTACTCCCTGATATTGGATGGATCGAATGTAACTTTGATGGTTGCTCTAAAGGGAATCCAGGGTTGGTTGGTGCAAGGGGATTGATAAGGGTTCATTAGGGGTTGATGATTAAGGGATATGCTAAAAACCTTGGTATTACTAGCAACAATTTTGTTAAAGCAATGAATGCTTGGTGGGGAATAAGAAAGAATGAAATAGTTGGGGTTTCCTAGAGTGATTGTTGAAGGAGGCTCTAAATTTATAATCGACATTTTGAGTGGAAAGGTGGATGGGTTGTGGCCGGAGATCTGTGATATTATGGAGGATTGAAAATTGATCTTAAGGAGCTTTCTTCAATCCAAGATTGTGCATACCTACAAAGAAGGAAATTATGTTATTGATGCAATGACTAATGAAGCTTTGAACTATCAACAATGGAATTTCTAGAATTCTAATAATATTTTTTTATCATATTAAAGGTATCCTTTCAAAAGAAAGGATTGGGGATAAATGTAATTATGATATCAATGGGGGAGGACTTATATGATATTTCTTTTCATTATTTGAGGATGAATATGATAATGATGATGGGAATTATTATGCATTTAACCAATCTCAAGCACGATATGAGTACATTGTTAAAGGCTAGTAGGGAAATGATTTTTTTGGAAAAGGTTCATTTTAATTTCTATGTTTTTCATGCTAGATTTTTTTTTTATACTATGGGGTGTTAGTCCTCTCCTACGTGTAGATTGATAGCTCCTTATGCCCCCTCATAAGAGCTCCACATTTTAATATTCTTTTCATGGGCCATATTGATATGGTAAATCTCAGTGTTTGAGATTACTTAAATTTTTTGTTCCTTTTAATCATTTCTATTGAGAATAAAAAACTATTTTTAGCAATGTATGAGGCAAGTTCTTATAACCTAGTTGTTGAAGAAATTGCTATTATGTCAATTTGAATGAGGGTGATAAGGGTTTTAGAGAAGATTTATTGTAGCATGTCAGATGGGCTGCATTTCAGAGGAAGATATAATGGGAGGCCCTAGGAAGCAATCAAAGCCAATTAATTATGAATCTCTCCAACAAAATGTGGAGCTTTGGGTGTTGTTTGATAGGGATAGCTTTACCACCAATTTTAGTAAGTACTATTCTAATTGTTTATCTACAAGCCATCGTTATGTAATTTCTACTAACCTAATCAAATAATATAGATTACCATATCTTACCATCTTCTCATTTATTTCATCTCATAGTGTGATTAGCAACCCAATGGGTTCCAATAACCTATACCCACAAGAAACCTATAAAACTAGATACTCCATTAGTTTTTCCATCAAGATAAAATATTCAATAAAAAAATTATAGTTATAGGACATGACCTAAGAGCTAGACCCCTTGAGGGCTCATCCATGATGGCCTTGCCTATGTAATGAAATTAGAGGCTTCATAGTTGACCAACTTGAGCTTGAACCATCACATACTTGGTTGGCCAACAATAGGGTATAACCACTAGGTTCAAATAATGTCTTGACATCAATTTTAATTATAATCTACCAACACTGATCCACACTATAATAAGATATAACACAATTTTGAGATAAGGATTATTACCAAGCACAGATATAGGATTGTTTAAAATTAGATATTAAACTACATGATTTAATTGGTGTTGAGGAATCTATATTATCATGATGATATTAACTTGACCAAGAATGATATCTTACAAATATAAAAAAAAATTCATAGACTATTAAAAGGATAACCAAGACTATAATAACATTAATTTGTAGTATGAAATGCTAATCTGCAAGAATCCTAAACACATTAGTAATGCACATCATTTGAGGTCAAGAGGTTCAACTACTAAATAGGTTTAATTGTTTTTTGGAAATAATATAATCACAAGGAATCACATCTAGTCCTACATTAGGTTAGACAATTAATAACCAATTTAACTCCTAAATGACATTAAATAAATCGTTATTAAATTCAATAATTAATAGCTCAATTCAATTCAAAATTATGAAAGCATTTGTTGATGTTCATGAGTAAAATAAATATTAACATTATTGAATTCAATTCTACTTCTCCATGTTATGTCATTAATACTTTTGAAACTCAAAATAACAATGCTATATGTCAAAAAAATTCTTCTATCAATCCTTCAATTATAAATTCAGCCATGCTACTTTTTTTATAAAAAAATCTTATGCTAAACTTTGAATATCAAGGGTTGAGAGAATTAAAACATAAATCCATATGATTACCATAATTGTCTTCCAGTTCAATCCAAATTAAAAACTCCATATATAGTAGAAAAAATATCTAAGGGTAACAAAATACTAACAATAAAGAACATGATTAATCCTTTTTAACTTAAATTATATGTTTGACAATAAGATAGTTAATGAATCAATGTATCTTAATAGTATAAAAGTAGAAATTACAAATGAATCGATTGTCTCTTACCAATTATATAAATAAATTAATAACTCATTCATCATCTTTCTGTTCATCTTCAAAGTGGTTCAAGAATGTGATAATCCATTTATAAAGCTTATCAATCATAACTCAAGTAACATTATCTAATGTAAATCCAATCCTATATATAGTTCTTCTCAATAAACTAAGGTTTCACATGATTCCTTAATCCTATAATTAACCATGCTAAATACTATTCCATAAAATTTAAATCTTGTATCAATGTAACCATCTTAACAAGACTACAAGTAAAATTAAAGAACTTTGGATTCTAAAAAATAATCCCAATAGTAATTTAATTTACCCCACCAACTAGCAAGATATTTAATTCTTCCTATTCTCATAAATGAACTAGATTTTCATATTCCATCCTATCGAAACTTGATCTAAATTTAAAACCTAAACCTTATATGTTCTAGAATCCTTAACTCGTCATAAAATATTTAATTCTCAAGGTAAGATAAGAATTTTTAAGTCACAATAAAAAAATTCACAAACAAGCAAGAAAAAGATCAAGTTGAAGAGAAATCTATAGGTCAAGAGGAGTATGCACCCTTGACAGGTCATGGAATGAGAATAATCATGTCATAGAATTAGGTTATAAAACAAATATATAAACTTTTGCAAGATATATTTTTTGATTAGTGGAAAATGGGTTTCGATGGGACCTAAAACCCATTACAAACAAGTTTTGAAGGGACTTGAAACCCTATCTAGACAAATAAAACTGAAATAGAAATAATCAGTAAATAAACAACAACCTAAACAACAAAAACCATCTAAAACAAGTAATAGAACTTGGGCTGCAATAATCAAGAAGGTTTTGAAGGTACCTTTAACCCTTACAACCAGGTTGTCTTAGGGAACTAGAACCCTAATTGATTGAAATAATAGCTTGCATCAACCAGGCTACAACTAACCAGATGCTCAAAAAACTCAATATTGTGCCAAGGAAGACAACCAACTAATTGGTGTAGAAAACCCACACACCCTTGTTATCCAGAGCTTCCAACATAAACAAACCTCTCTCATTAATGAAGGGGTAAGAGAACATGGTTGAACACTGAGAAACATCAACATCCTTGTAGCATCAATCCACTCAGATAGCCATCTAAAGCTTTGCCTCTATAGGAGAGAGCTCCCCTCTAAAGGAGATGATAGTATGAGGACCCTTGCTTCCAAAGCCACCACTCTCCTACTACCACAAGCTCCACCTTAATAGAAACCAATAGGAGAGAAGATAACTTTCAACCACACTTACAACATCCAACTCCACCTGAATAGGAGAGGGCACCCCCTCAATAGGAGCAATCTCCACCTCTAGAGAAGACCCATACTGTAGAAACCAATAGAAAATATCTTCAAAAGAAATGGATAACACAATATCCTTAGGCATGTCACAAGCTCTTGGAACATGAAGCAAGATTGGGAAAGTAACCCAACAATCAACCAAAAAAATAAATAGCTGAGCCTTCAAAAGAAGCATTGGGTATAGCTCAATCAATAGAAAGGAGACAACCCCAACATGCAAAAGCATCTCAAACCGATAGGGAATCAAACTACCTTTCTTATAAAACAAAGCTTCCAAGGAAAACCACATGAAGAAGATAGAAAAAAAGACCAAAAAGGTACTCAAGAGCACCCTCCAACAAAGATAAATTTGTAGAAATGAAGAACCAAACCAACTAACAAAAAAAACATGACAAACTAGGTGGGGATCCAAAACATAGGAAAAATAGCCTCTTCCCAAAAGCACATGAATATCTTCAATAAAACCATAGTGCTCATTCCAAAATAGGAACCAAAAAAAGGGGAAAAATTAGGGAACAATGTAAAAACATGAGGTAGCAAAAGAGAGTCTACAACAAACACAAGTCATAGTAACCCAAAGAGAGAACAAAGATGCCAAAGCCCAAAAATCCATCAACACGACAGAGACCATCAATGCAATAGAGACCATCAGTGTGGAAGACCATCATCACAACAAACTAGACAACCTCCTCACATGCCACCAGAGCAATAGTAGATTGGAAAACCAAGCCCACATAAGCCAAAGGAGCCCAAAATGCCAACAAATCATCAACTTGGCAGAAACCATCAACGCAATAGACCATCAACATGACAGACTAGAAAACCTCCTCACACGCCACCAGAGTAGTAGCAGATTGGAAAACCAAGCCCACAAAACCCATAGGATCCCCCAACATCAACAAATCTATATCACCTTCACTAGAGAAATTTGAACTTCCTCCCACACTCTTCTTCCTGCCTTCTCCTACTCGATCCATTATCAATTTCTCTTTTGCAAGATACAGTTACAAGGCATACATAATAACATTTTCCAAAATCAAGGACTCTATCATTTCTAAATCAAGGATTCAAAGTATGAGTGAGTACAAATGACATCATTTACTAGGTTACATATTTGAGATAATAGATTACTATAGTTAATAAAGGACCTACATTCACCATGGTGCAAACTAATGATAACAAATTAGAGAAACATTCAATATATAAGAATTGATCACAAAATCACTAATTCAACAATAATAAATAATAACCTATAGACTACCTTTATTTCCAACCTTATTATAAGGTAAATAATTATATAGGGGATTAAGAATCATCTTAGGTTAATATTTCTCCATGATAGATTCCACCCTTGTTAATGGAACTATCTTATATATTATAATAACATGATGTGAATCCAAATTCATGAAATGAGGGTACAAGGTATATTAATAAGAATTACAAATATGATTATCACTTTGCATGATAAGGTCTCAAGAGATGAGTGTATGGTACCCATAACAATATAATCTTAAGGAAATATAATATAAGGTTTGGTCATCATATGGTTCATACACTGGGTGATCCACAATAATCTAATTATCATCATAGGGTTCATACACTACATGATCCACAAGACTCTCATTATCATCATAGGGTTCATAAATTAGGTGATCCACAAGAGTCTCATTATATTCATTATCATAGTCATTGTACTTGGCTTGAATTGGGAAGAGGATTTCATCTAAAGGCCTCATGGTGTTTTCTTTTCCCTTGATTATGATCTTTGGCTTTCCTTTGATTATGATTTTTTTATTGGCTTGTGTAGGACATTAGTCCATTGTTTTGGTTAGATCCTTGGAATTTTTTCTTTTGGATGATGGTTAAATTCTAAATGGTAGTGCAAGGTAATGACAAGTAATCAAATACTTTTTTGGTTTTTGTTTTTTTTAATTTTTGGGATTTGAAAAATTAAACTCAGAAAAAGATAGAAGATAAAAAACTGTAAGGCTTAAAAGGATGAGGTCCCCATTTAACTTATTGGGGAGGTTTTAATCTAACAATAAAAGATGTAGTGTAGAAAAATGTATCCCTTTTACATTTTTACACTTAATTTGGAAATAATGTTATGTAATACCCCCTCTGCACTTCGTCTTGACCATGAAGCTGTATGTGATTTGGTCTCTCTTTTAGAGATAATTGTTTGATAGCATGTTGTGAATAATTTGATTGATTAGTGCCCTTGTTTGATTGTTTTGTTAACTAGGAATCAGTAGATTTAAAAGACTTCGTGATAAGCTTTTATATGAACGAAGGATAAATTAAATAACGAGGTTTGGGTCAATTAATATTTGGATTAATTATTATATTAACCATAAAGTTAATTGAAGTTATATAGGTATTGTGATAATTAAATACTTGTTTATTATTAGACGTTATAATAATATAAAAATAAACAAATTATTTAAAATATAATTTTTAATATGAAGCCAAAATTAATAAAGAGATGGATAGAAAAGATCCTCTTATAACTGAAAGTCGACCACTTTCTTTTGAATGCGTGATTAACTGATAGTTTGGGGGGCGAGTGGTCTATGATAATTGGTATTTACTGCATGAAAATATCTCCTTTTGTGGCAAATATTAAAATATCTCAGAAAAAGCTCATAGAGGGGTCGGTGACAACAAAAAGTAGTGGAGGATTAATTTCATGGAAGTGGCGATAACTCCACAGGAGCTTTTTGGGCATTTTTAGGAGGGGAGGCAAACAAAAAAAAGAAGAAGTTTGGTTATGGATTGTGTACGGGAATTTTTCTGGGAGAGCTGATTTGGAATAGGAATTGTTCTTAGTGGTTTGAAAAGAGGAAACTAGAGGGAAGGCAGAAATACTGAATTGTAGCAAGCTTCTTCAGTTTTGCAGGAATATCCAGGTTCTTTTATAACCTTTAAGCTTCATTCCTTTTTAGAAAAAAATGCTAGAGAACTTTTACTGGTAATATTGGATACGAACAAATGGTAGCATTTTCTGTAGATCTTAATTTTCATTTATTGGGAAAATGATTCCTAAGTCGTGGCCTTGCCTTCCTTGTCTTGCTTGGCTGAACTAATTAAGCTCCTTTAGCTTCTGCGGTATATTGCATTCCACTTTTGGGGGCCGATTAAGAACAACACACCATCGTCATGTATAATCTTTACTCTATTAACATTGCCCCTGTATGCGTTGCTTCTTAATCTGTTAGTTGTCAAATCTTTAAAGGTTAACTCTCTTCCTTCATATTGTTTAAGCATCAATGGATTATCAGAAAATAGGGGATGAACCAATTAGAAGGTGTTAGAACAAGCTTGTAAAGATTGAGAGTAGTTCCCTTGAAGACTTAATTTCTCTGTTCACGTTTCGCAATTCATGGGTTTTCATTCGCCAATTTGTTTTTGTAGATTCAGGGAAGGAGAAAATGAAATCCGTTTAAAACAAGTGTTAAGGAAAAAGCTATACATGGTCCGCTACTAGTTGTGGTTACGATGGCTTTTTATTTCTAAATATTTTAGATTCACACCGTACAAGTTATTGCAAGTAAACCATTTGATGTCTGCAATAAACTTGAATTAGCTGCAACACATCGATTCCTCTATTCATGAGTATCAATTGGATGATCATTCTCTATTAATTTAAATGTTCTTTTCCTTTATTTACTCCATCCTTGATCTATGGCTGACCGAGTGTTATCAACATTCTTTTGGTTCTTATCTGCCAACTGCAAGTTTCGAGATTTTTATATGGGAATGATTTATTTGAAGCCTAAGTTTAGGACCGACGTCTGGAGGTGACTTGTAGAAACTCAATACTTTTTTCGGGTCTATCTAAAATAGGTGAAAGATATGTTATGTTTTCCTCCTACATTGAATGCCTGGTAATTGAAATTAAACTTGCTCAAGTCTGTTAAGTCAATGGTTTTTAATCTCTGAGTTTTTGAGATAGGGAAACTTGAAATCACTTAATGATTTGACCGATCACGCCTTGTTCTTTTTTGGTTTCGTGGAAGTTATATTGATCTGGGTTCTATCCAATCAGAATGATCATTGGGGGTCTGTTAGTTTAGCGGTGTGCGCGTATTCTCTATCTGAGGAATTCACTTAAGTTAAAAGCTTAATTTACTCCTAACGTGAGACTCTTAACCATGCTCAGCCGCGCCATATTGAGGGTTGTAATTAAGTACCCTGGTAGAGTTAGTTTAAGTGAAATTAGAAACTTATTACTTCTTATGGCGTCATACGACCCATCAAACTGTGTCAATTCTTTGATAGGTTTTGACTTTTCCAAGGGTAACTCGCCATAATGGAGGCTTGTATGGCGCTGACACTTGAACATATCAGGAAGTTTTAAGAATTACATAACCTCTGCTGACAATCTAACACAACAGCTACAAATGAACATAGAAGGGAGTGGATTAAATAAACTCCCTGATTCCATTCATAACCTGTCACAGCGGGAACACTTGAACAAAATAGGAAGTTTAAATATTTAAATAACCTGCTAGATTCTACTGGCAATCAATCGCAGTTGCAGCACCTAAAATTAATGATAAAATGTATGTAGATGGCGACATTTCTAAATTCCAATATTTATTTTCTATTATGTTTCATAGCCTATCATAGTTGCAACATTTAGAGACGAGGTATTGTACAGAATTAAATAGCCTCCCTATAACTTTTGGTAAATTAGCACAGCTGCAACTTTTAGATTTCAAAGGTGTAGTAAGTTAAATAATCTTCTTGATGTCAATGTCAACCATTCTTAGCCACAACACTTGAACTTAATAGGGAGCTCTTTTATGTTAAAATTCGGTCTCAGGTCTTCTCGTGAAAATCGCTTACCCCTTCTTGCAATTTAGATGCTCTTCTAGAAAATGCTACGAATGGTTAAAATTTAGGATTAAACACTTCAAAGAAGTATTAAACCTTTACTTTGGCCTGTCAGTAATAAGCTGAATCTTCTGTAAGAGAATTCAATATAATTAAACCTCAACTTCTCTCCAATGTTGAATAGACTCCGCGCTGTGTATTATCTAGGCTTAATGGAGTCACCTTCTAATTCTCTATACCTAGAAGATCTATTGAATATTCTTTTCGATTTCATAACCTTGTGCACTGATTTGTCAACCGACGATGCTTATGTAGAGGAGTTATTGTTATGTAGCATTTTGTAAGCTCTTGAACTCTCCCATAATAATTACTATGGAATGTTGCTTGATAAGAAGTATTGGATATCGAGTTATATGTTACAAATATGTTCTTATAAATATGTAATGCCATATTTATATATACATATGTAAGTTCAAGGAGGAGATAAGTTTCTATAGATAAAGGTGAACCATGACGTATACTGTAACTTCCTTAGTGATTGTATGGTTGGATTCATAGTAAATTAAGTAAAAGAGACTTAGGAATATGAGTGTATAAATGTATCTTCTTTTTAAAAGATAGTGTTTATGTGTTAGAATATATGTTCTAGTTTTAGATTTGCGTCAAGTATTAATGACTTATTTGGTGATTCTACTTGGTATTCTTAATAGTTAATGGATATGCGTCACTTCATGGATTACTAATGTCGTAACAACCAGAATTACTTGATTGTTTGGTTGTTGTGAACTATACATTTGAATGAGTGGCTAAGTAACATGATGTTGAGAAAATAAGGTCTTACGTGGATGTATTATTTGATGATTCTTATTGATCTTATCATTGTGCTTATTGGCATTGAGATTTCTTCTTTTGAGTTGATTTCAGTGTTGAGTTTAGAGTTGGTTGTTTTTATGTTTGTTGACACTGATGTTTAGTTTTGAGATGGTTATGGTTGATTTTGATTTTGAGATCAAGTTTTGTTGCCACCTTGTTGGGAAACTTTTGTTTTAGTGATTTATTAGTCTTCCAGAGAAAGGGAAAGAAGGGTGTTGCTTAATTATTGGTCATCACTTTTGGTTCTTTGTGAACTATTGCTCGTATGATCTATTTGATGTTGTGGTTTAGTCTTGCACTCGATAATAGATTCGTTATGAAGATTTTGTGTAGGATGGTGTATGTCTTGCTTAATGCTATTCATCTTGTGACTTTATATGTTGTGCGTGAGGGCTTACCCTGATAGTGTCTTTTGAGTCTTGTTGTTTATAAGGGGAGTGGCTTTCAATGGGGGCCGAGACCCGGAAGTGGTCTCAGGGTAACTCATTGGAAGTTTATTAATCAAGTGAAAAAATTAATATTTAATTAGAGGTTTTGGATAGAATCACACATTAACAAGATATAAGTGAGTGCCTCACTCATTACTCAAGTGCTTGTATGGGGTTGAGATGAGTTGAGAAGGCCTGGAATGGAAAAATCATTGTCTTGTCCTTATGAAAGATAATCGATGCCGCATTGGATTGCATGTGGGGCCGGGTTTCGTAAGAGGTCACCAGGGTAACCCAAGTTGGGGGCCGGGACCTAGGAAGATTCGCTAGGGTAACCCATGCAACATTGCGATGACACTCTTCCTTTAACAACCATCTATGCTTTGTTTCTCTCTATGACATTCTTGAGTCTCTGGAAGCATATGTTGGCATTTGTATGTTGATGCTTTATTGGTTATTCCTTATGTTAGGCACATCTTGTGTTGGTTATATCTTGTGTTGAGATTGCCTTATGTTATTGTGGATCTTGTTGTGAAGTCTTGTACCCTTGTTCTGTATGATGGTTATTGTTGGGGATCCTTCTTGTCATCTCTTAGCACGGGGGGTGGGTCTTCAGGTCCACGTGGTTGGGTGGAACGTGCTATGCACCCCATTGGGTCCCCAGTCGTCGATCGTGAAGTGTGAAATTGTACCTTGCAGTGACTCCTGAGTTGTACCAGAGTTCGATCTAGTATTGCAGCTTTGTACTCCTTCATTTCAAATGTAACACTCTATTTTATTGTGTCTTTCCCATTTATGTTGGGAAGCGGCATTGTAATATTGTAACCCTTGATTAATGTGTTGTACATGTTCATGTAATTTTATGGTACTGGTGTAAACTTACCATTCATGTGATGTAATGATGTTGTTGTGAAAAGTAATGCAGTCTTGTAAACCCGAGGGATTTGTTATATGTAGTTCATGTTTAATTTCATATCATGTGATAAATGATTATTATAAAAAAAATTGGTGCCATAAATGCTAGATGTAATGTATCCTTTGGGGTTGCTTGGTGGGGCATTACATGTTAATTTGGACTTAATTGTGCCTTATTTTAGTGTTGTAAAGTGTACCCCTTTACACTTTCACACTTATTTAGGGATCCTTTAATTAATTGAGCTTAATTTTCCTTAATTGACCCCTTTAATTCAAATTCAATCCTATTTAATTACATTTTTTGAAGAGGAAACCCAACATTCATTAATGCATTAACATAACACTTCTCATTGAGCAATGTGTGTTCTAGGGTTAAAGACTTAGGACCCATTCACCCATGGGAAAATGGGTCCTCCCTTAGACTTAGGACCTAAATTTAAATTATGTTTTTGGTGTATTTTAACATATTCAAATCTATATTCAAATGTCGGCTTGTGATATTTGAATTTCAAAAAATTAAGGATACATACCTATAAATATAATAAGGTTATTTCACTATGTTTCACCTAGAAATTTCAAGATCTAAGAGATCAATTTCAAGAGAAATTCAAGGAATTCAAGAGCAGATTTATTGCAGTAATCAAGATCAATTGTCATATCAAAGTCTTCTTGCATCATGCACGTTTTTGGAGATAATATGGTGATGTAGGTTTCATGATCCAGTCAAGCATTCAAAGCATTATATCAAGCCAAGATTAAAGGTTCAAGATCCACATACATTGAAGCCATTTCATGCAAGTTGCAGATTTATATTCCAAGGTTTATTCAAGGGTTTGGTGAGTTGTGAATTCATCATTCCTTTCATGCTATTTTGTTTCATTTCAAGGGTTGATTGCAAAAATAGGGTTTGACCAAGGAAAATCTCCATTCACCAAAACATAACATTTTCCCCTCTTGGTTTGTGTTTGCAGATTTAGGTGGAAGAAATCTTGAAGATCTCTTGAAGAGAAAAATTGAAGAACTTGTCAAAGTTGCAAAAGTTGTCATAAAAGTTGTCATCTCACGAAAACTCATAGAATTTATTTTTGGCTTTCTGAACCTGAAACCTGGGAAAATTGGAAGATTTAGATATGTAATAGAGGCTTTCAAAAGTTGCAGACAAACCCTAACTCAAGACCCATTCACCCCTGGGAAAATGAGTCCCAGATCAACTTCAGAAACTAACTTTTGGTGACTGGTACACATCATTCTACCCTTCTTTGATCTGTTATCTAATTCTGGTTCTGCTTATTTTGAGTTTCATCCAGCTATTCCAAGTTGTAGATTGCATTTTGGTGTTGATTTTTTATTTTAGTTTTTCTCCCCAAAGTGTTGTTTGACCAAGACCCCCATCCTTGCAAAAAAAGGAAATCTCCAAATTCTCACCTTAATTTGATTCACCTAAGAGTTGTTAGTCAATTTGAGGCGAGGATCTCATTTCCTAATGAAATAGAAGGAGAAATATGTCCCTAAGTGGTTCATCAATCTTATTTTGGTAACCCACCTACTTTTTCTTTATTTCATTTTGGTGAACCTGACTTTTGACCATTACATTTTTCTAATTTTGGAGTCCATCTTCACCCTAGATCTAGATCTTGTAATAATTTGCATTGTATTGCATTTAATTGAATCTCATTTAGGGTTGTTTAGCTTGCATTTCATTTAGGGTTTTAGGATTGCATCTTTGCATCTCTTAAAATCTAAAAAATATAAAAAATTAGTCATTTTGCAAATCATTTACATAGTATTGCATCATTCACTTACATTTGAAAATTAAATCAAAATTACACATAAAATTAGCTCTACTAAGTTGTCATTTAGTCATATTTTGCATTTGCATTCAAGCTTAATTTCACAAAAAATTGAGACTGTAACTCATTGTAAGAAACCAAAATCTAGAAACCATAAGAATCAACTCAAAAATCTATAAAAACATTTTTAAAAACCCTAAGCTAGGACTCATTCTCCCTAGGGAAAATGGGTCCTTGATCAGGGTTGTTTCCTAAATTTATGGGCATTAAAACCTCTATTTCTATATTATGTTTTGTTGTTTTCAATTTTATTTTCTAGTTTGCAAAATTTCTATTACTTGGAATTGATCATATTAAGCTTCATTTGATGAATTTAGTACATTGTGTGAATTCAAACTTGCATTTACAAGATATCATTTTCATATTTTCACATAGTATAATAAAAAAATATCTTGTTTGAAATCTAAAAATTACATTTAAGTATTTACATTACACTTTACATCTTAGGATATTTGATTGCATCTTGCCTATTTTCCATTTTGGGTATACATTGATTTTTTGAAACTTGTATGAGCTTCACAACTTGGTGTCTCATTAGAAATACTATTGTGAGACATAGTTCGAGACTCATGTCATCCCACTATACACCATTCACCATGGATATTGGGTTCTCCAACTCTTTCACTCATAGTGTTGATATTAATCACCCTCTATGGACCCTAGCTTTCATACTTCATTTCCAATGACTTCCCTACCCACAACTAATGTGCATGATGTTGAAACAATAGTTGCTAATGTCTCTCAAGAAAACATAAGAAGGATAGATGGAGAAATAGAAAAATTGCAAAAAAATTGTGACTTCTAAAAACATTGCTAGTAGTGCCATTCCTGCTTTAGATAATGTGAGGAAAATGCTTGAAAATAAACATGGAATAGAGATTGTATGAATTCTAGCTCATATTGTTGATAAGAACATCCCTACCATGACTATTTGTGCTCAAGATTTGCGGTGTACTCAAAATGAAGGTGGAAATTCAATTCCTCCTTCCACAACCCTTACCTCTATTCCTACCTACACTAGTACTCATGTTACTACAAACATTTGACCTACTAGCAATGTCAACACTTCCTTAGGTATTTCCACTGGAAATACTTCTAGCTTTGTGAATTCAAATCTCATATCTCCTCAACCATCCTCCTTCACAAATCTACAATTCACTTGCCCTCTGCATACATACACTACTCCACCTTATTCACCTCCATCTGACAATTCACCAACAATGATCCAATCCTGAAGACACTTTTGCAAAATGTCTCATCCCTACAACAACAAATCGCCACACTAAACCAAAAAAACAATGGCCAACCTTCATAATACATCAAAACCAATCCGTTATCCTTGGAGATATTGAGAACACAAATGCCACTAGGTATAGAGGCTCCTAGGTTTGAGAAATATAGTGGGAAAGGAGATATTGTTAGCCATGTTTCCACTTACATAGCCTTATGTAGTGACTTCATTTTTGAAGATAAACTCTTGGCTAAGCTTTTCCCCAGATCCTTGAAAGATGCTGCTTTAGAGCAGATTTTCTCCTTACTGAATAATTCAATTGGTTCATTCAATGAACTTATTGATGCCATTTACAACCACTTCCAAATTCACATGGGTCTTAAGATGACCTTAGTTGATTTGATGAAATGTAAACAAAAGGATGATGAAAAGGTCACCAATTTTATAACATGATACCAAATGCTTTATTCACAAATAAACATTAATATTCTTGATGCAAACCTTCAAAGAATGTTTATTTCCAATTTGCAAGATAAAATCCAAGCTAAGCTTGAGATGCTAAGGTTTCCTTCCTTCACACAGTTGTGTACAACCCTTCATGATTATCAAAATTTGATTACTAGTCATGAAGTGAAAACTCCCTCTAATTGTCCTAAAAAGTCCAAATCCACAGCTCAAACAAACTATCAACCTTTCAAGAAACAAAATAAGGGCTTCCTACAACTTAATCCACCTTAATCAACTCAAAATGTTGACACCCAAGTGGCTGCTATAAAGATGAAAAATCCATATGCCTTTACCAATAGAAATAGACAATTTACACCCCTACCTAATACCCTTCATAATATCATATTGCATCTCTTAGAAAAGAATTTGATTTCTTTACCTCCTATTAGAGCTCCTGATCCTACTAAGCCTTTACCTTCAAACTATAGATCGAATGCTTATTGTCATTTTCATCGAAAAAATGGACATGATACAAAACATTGTAAGCGTCTTAAGAATCTTGTGCAAGACCTCATTGATTCTAATTATATTCAAATTGGAGGCATTAATGATCAAGGTAATAAGTCTGTAGCCCCTCCTAATCAAAATTTGAAAATATTTACCAATCCTATGCCTAATCATAATATCTCCTTTTTCAAAGCTAGTGAAACAAAGAATGATGTGATGAATGTGGACACAAATGATGAAAACATGAAAGACAATGAGAACAACCTTATGGATGGTTTTGTTGGATTTATTGACACTAAACCTCATAAGGGCCTAACTAAGATGTTGCTTGGCATTGCTTTCTCACAACAAGACATACTTAAACATGCACCCGGTGGTCCTCTTTACATGGCTAGAAGAATCAATGACAAGCCTACTAATGGGATATTAATTGATCTTGTCTATGTAGAGAATGTGATCACTGAAGAATTATTATTTGTGCATGAGATTTATCAAGATACATATGAAAGACTGAAAGCATAAAATGCATAATGGTTTTTCTTTCCCTATGATTGGTCTAATAAATCTCCCTTTGAAAGTTGGACCAAAAGAATTAAATGTCTCATTCACCATCATCCCGACATCGGATCAATTTTGTGTGAAGTTAGGCTATCCATGGCTTCACTCCATGAATGTTGTCCCTTCAATTGTGCATAAATGTTTAAAGTTTCCATTTGGAAACAAAATATTTACTATGCATCATAGTGGCTTTAATCTAGTGTCTTCCCATGGGAACTTCTCATTGGATTTCCTTTTTCCTGAGCCTATTGAACCTATTAGACCCTGTGAAGAATTATTTTTTCAAATCCTATCAAAAGTTTAAGCAAAGCGCATAGCAAAATTATCCCTTAGCAATATGACTCAACCCATGAATGAGCCTCATACCCTTGATGAGATCACGATTGAACCAAAATCCCTTCCAAGTATCTAAGACCAGTCTATGACAAATCCTCCCCCTATTCCCTATAAGAGACCATGAGATAATCAAACAAATCTCGTTTTGTCTCTTAAAGTCAAACAAGTTTACAAAGCTAAATAGAAAGTGGTTGAACAACCTCCCATGGTTCCTTCTATTCCTCCCTTAAGGGAAGAAAATAAGCCTATGGTTGATAAAACCGCTCCTACACAATCACAACTTGAAAACTGAATGAAAAGGAACCAAAATGCTAGAGAGCGTCGCGTTATTGCTTGTTTGTTACAAACAAAACAAGAAAAGAATAACATATAAAATCAAAATCCAAACTTGTCTCAAGCAATGCATGATGCCTCTCCACCCTCGCCACAACATAAACAACAACAAACTTCTATGGATATTGTCATTAGACCTCCTATTGTGATTAACTTGGATGATGATAATGAAATTTCAAATATTGATGAACAAGTGCATAATGAGTTGAATTCATTATTTTCATCTTCTATAAGCTTAAACGATGATCCTCCTAATAAGAGTGTTGGACTTGGTGCTTGTCCTTGTTTGGCACTTGATTTTTTCCCTTTGGCTAGTTATCCACCTTCTGTATATACTGAACAAGATTGGGATGTGGACGACTTGCTATAGGTTGACTCGCATGTTCCTTACTAGTCTTGTGATTTGTTTTGTTTTCATATTCTGTGTGATTGCATGTGTAATGTGATCCCACATACTATTCTATTTGGTGTATATCTCTTCATGTGCATTCCTCTATTTGTATCTACATTCTTCTATATGTCATAAATATTTCTTTCCATTTTTCTTGTGTTTTCCTTTTAGGGATGATGCAAGGCGTTGAGACATTTAGGTCTCTTCCATGTTGACCCAAAAGATTTTTCTTTTTTTTTCTCTCTCTCTCTCTCTCTATGTGTCATTCTTCCTATTCTGTGAGTATTGGGGAATGATGACATTTCCAAGCTCTAGAACAATATTGTAGCAAAGACATACAAACCCCAAATTTGTGGATCCCTTATGTGTTTTGGGATTTCATTTTGGGGGCAACCCCTTCCTCTCTTTTTCATGACGTAGTTTCATTTGGAAACATATGACTAGGCATAGGGATTTCTAAATAAGTTCTAATGTCTTCAATATTGTTTAACATTGATTATTGGCTACTGTAAAGTAATTTCTCACAACAATGGTGTTAGCAATTTCTTTAAAGTGGGGGCATACATTGGCATTATTATTTTTGAAAATTTTGGCATTCCTTATGTTTCATTGCGCAATTTTATTTCTTCTTGTGATGTATCTTTTTTTTTGTGGTGTCATTGGGTTTGATGTTCTCCGAGAGCATGATATTTCTTTTATCCTTGACTTATCCTCTCTTGGAGACATTAGGCACAATGTTCCCTAAGAAGATACCTTACATGAACTAAGCGAAATCCCTTTGAACATGTTTATTTATATTTTGTTCATAAGTGTTTAGCATAACACAACTTGCTAACCTTGTGAAGCTCGAACTCTTTTTAAGGCCACCAAGCATAACACACTTTCCTTGCCAATGGAGCCTTACCTTGTTTTTTCATAAGTGCTTAGCATAATGCAACTTGATAACCTTGTGAAGCTCAAAGTTTTTTTTTTTGTGACACCCTATCGGAGTTAACAGAGGGATAGCTTCGGTATGGTTAGTATAGTGAGATCCTATAGACCTGGCATGAATTTCTCACTAAGCCACTTTTTGGGGGCTCACTTAGTGGATAGCCTGAGGTTCCATTATCCAAGAGTGAGCATGTGTTGTTTTTTGCATAGTCGACATCAAGTTCCACTTGTGAATGTTTTTGGACAAACAATTGAGACGTGTTCCACATCGCATTGGAAAATTGAGGATTGAACCACCCTTTTCTTTTGGACAAACTGTTGAGGCATGTTACACATTGCGTTGGACAGTTGAGGCTTGATCTGCCTTGTTTTCTTTTACTTTTCCTTTAAGTCTTTGATTTTGTATGATTGAGTAATCTTGTTGTTAATGCATACATATATGTTTTGAATGTCTACTTTAATGTGAGTTTGACACAGGGTCATCCTCTCACTAAAGTGGGGGCTAAAGCAAAATCCTTTTTACATTTTCACACTTAATTTTGAATTAATGTTAATTTGGAGTAAATTGTGCCTTATTTTAGTGTTGTAAAGTGTACCCCTTTAAACTTTCACACTTATTTAGGGATATTTTAATTAATTGAGCTTAATTTTCCTTAATTGGCCCCTTTAATTCAAATCCAAGCCTATTTAATTGCATTTTCTGAAGAGGAAACTCGACATTCATTAATGCCTTAACATAACACTTCTCATTGAGCAATGTGTTTCCTAGGGTTAGGGACCTAGGACCCATTCACCCATGGGTGAATGGGTCCTCCCTTAGATGTAGGACCTAAATTTAAATTATGTTTTTGGCAACATTTTAACATATTCAAATCTATATTCATATGTCGACTTGTGATATTTGAATTTTGGGAAATTAAGGATAAATACCTATAAATATAAGGTTACTTCACTATTATTCACCTAGAATTTCAAGAGAAATTCAAGGCATTCAAGAGCACATTTATTGAAGATTTATTGCAGCAATCAAGATCCAAATGTCATATCAGAGTCTTCTTACATCATGCATTTTTTTGGAGCTAATATGGTGATGTAGGTTTCATGATCCATTCAAGCATTCAAAGAATTATATTAAGTCAAGATACAATGTTCAAGGTCCACATCCATTGAATTCATTTCATGCAAGTTGCAGATTTATATTCCAAGGTTTATTCAAGGGTTTGGTGAGTTGTGAATTCATCATGAACCTTTCATGCTATTTTATTTCATTTCAAGGTTTGATGACCAAAACGGGGTTTGACCAAGGCAAACCCCCATTCACCAAAAAAAAAACATTTTGTCAGGTCTTGGTTTGTGTTTGTAGATTTAGGTGGAAGAAATCTCAAAGATCTCTTGAAGAGAAAAATTGAAGAACTTGTGAAAGTTGTAAAAGTTGTCATCTCACGGAAACTCACTTACAAATTTTATTTCCGGCTTTCCGAACTTGAAACCTAGGTAAATTAGAAGATTCAAATCTATAATAGAGGCTCTTGAAAGTTGCAGAAAAACCCTAACTTAGGACCCATTTGCCCCTAGGTGAATGAGTCCTAGATCAACTTCAGAAACTAAATTTTGGTGATTGGTACACATCATTCTTCCCTTCTTTGAGCTATGATTTGATTCTGGTTCTTCCTATTTTGAGTTTCATCTAGCTATTCCAAGTTGTAGATTACATTTTGGTGTTGATTTTCTATTTTTAGTTTTTCTCCCCAAAGTGTTGTTTGACCAGGATCCTTGTCCTTGCAAAAAAATTAAATCTATAGATTCTCACCTTAATTTGATTCACCTAAGAGTTGCTAGTCAATTTGAGGCGGGGATCTCATTTCCTAATGAAATAGAAGGAGAAATAGGTCCCTAAGTGGTTCATCAATCCTATTTTGGTAACACACCTACTTTTTCTTTATTTCAAAAGAAACAAAAAATACACCAATAAACCTAAAATTAATTAGGTGGGAGTGACTCTTAGTGTGGGTTCGTAGTTGTTACTATCTATCTGTGAATGGATAGATAGGGATAGTCATGTACACATAAAATCCCTTACCAAAGGCTTTGCCTTGATTAATTATATCTCATCACATGGAAGTATTGTGAGTAACTCTAGGGTACGATTTCCATCCCTTGCACCACACTTAGAGATGACTTAAGGATCTTACCTAGGTTAAACATGATTTCTAGGGGAATCCTTGATATGATGCAAGGACACATGAGGCCTAATCCATAAATTTGAAAGTGTAAAAAATGTCAAACAATCAAGAGAAGAGGGTAACCCACCCTTCTCCACTTCCCCAAGGTATAAATATCTTGGGGGCTTAGCCTAAATGACAAAGATACAACTTCTAAGAGGAATTTATTTCGATTCACCTTCTCCCCACCTCACTATTTATACTCTATTGGAATATTCAAGTTGAGGTAGTTGAGGTAGTCCTCTATGACCTGATGAAATCCCTAGACAATCCCCCTGAAAATAAAAAATTGATGTTTCTAATTCTCAATATCATGCAAGCGTGCAAGAGAAGAGCATACACACACACTCTTTTAGGATTAAAATACAATTGTTCTTTGATTAACCAAATTGTAATGTGATGTTTGCTTTAATCCATCATATAAATTGTTTGAAAAGACACATAGAAAGAAAAAGAACACAAAAGAAATATTTTTTTAATAAACTTGTCTTTTATACAACTGTCCTGCAAAACCAATATGTCAGAAGTCTGATGTTGTATCACTATCTTGTGGAAATGTTTGTTCATGTGTTTTGGGTCTTTGAAAATGAAAGGAATATGCATTCAATGGTTAGTGAAAACATGGAAAATAAATGTCTAAAAGTGAAAAATGAATTGTACTATTAGAATCCATATAAAAATTTGACTATTAAAAAAATCATTAAAAAGCAAGTTTGTATGTGTGCTTGTATGATGTTTGAAAATTAAACACTTGTTTTGACTAATTATAATTAATTTTTGGTGTCTAATTTAAAGAAATTGACTAACCCATAGTTTCTGCCTTAGAACCATCTTTCAAACGCTTACAAAAAGTCAAAAATCTGATTAATGGTTTGAAAATTATGCTTGTTTTACTACAAATTGGTATTTTTGAAAATTGCAAAGAGGAAGAGTAAGCAGTTTAGCCAAGTGATTAAAATTGAGTGGTCAAACAAATTTTTAACCATAAAATGAAATACGGTACATTATTAACAAAATTTAAGATGTGAAGCAATCAATTTACAGTCCAAAACTTGTACAAATCCATACAAATGTACAGATTATAAAAAAAGTGTCTCTAAAGTGAGTTTTTAAAGTCTAAAATGTTATCTTGCATAAAAATATAGACTATTATATATGAGTTCATTCATTTCTCAATTTTTTTGAATGTAATTGTGATGTCCGTTTTGTCTTAAGATGCTCTTATAAAAATTGAATCTTGAAACCTCTCAATACCTACAACCTACGAGACGAGAAACAAACAAAACACACTCACATACAAATAGATGTTAAAGGTTAGCACGCTCACATCAGGTTCACAAAAATCTAAGTGTTGAAATTAGAAAGTAAGAAATGAAAATACTCAATAAAATTTAAACTAAAATCAATTCTAATTCTAATTTACCATCCCATTGCAAACTTCAAAAAGATGATGTTGTTTTGCCTTTGGATATGGATGCTAAATATCAACAACATCGATTTGATTGATGATTGATTTTGACAAAGTAAACATGATTTAAGATGTGAGATATCAAACTGATGAAGGAATGACTGAATTTATAGACTTTTCAAGGAAAAATCAATTCAAAGATGAGGAAAAGATTAAACACTTTAGTTAACTAAATTGATTGTGGAGTCAACTCAACTGGAAAATAGAATTTTTCTATTTTGAATCCATGAGAGGATAATAATGAATTATTTAATTTGATTAATGGATAAATGTGAAAAATATGTTTCTATTTGAAGACTAAGTTGACTGGTGGATCAAAAAGAATATTCTAAAATCAAACAAAGTTAACTGATGAGGGAAGATTGAGATTCTAAAATGAGATGGAGTTAATTGATGACAAAAGAAAGAGTTGATTGGTGGAGCAAAAATGATAATTATTTGAAAGTGGATATATTAGTTCAAATTTAAATAAATAATTAAAATATTATTTAATTGAATGGATAAAGAGAATTATTAAATGGATATTAATAATGATGTGATAAATGGATGAATGATTAATGATTAATAAATTGTCAATTAATGGTGATCAATAAATGAGGAGTAAATGCTATGGTAAGTGAATAATATAATGATAGGTGAGTTATTTTAGGTGTGTACAATTACACTATCCACTATAGAAACACATTACATGGTTATAAAGCATTCCTATAAGGAGGTAGTTTAGTTATAGATATTATGTTCAATTACTGGCTTTGAGTGTAGACATGTCAAGATTTGATGTGGCAATCAAAATGCCATTTGTTTGGTGAAGAACTTGATGCACTATACTTGTATAAGACATATTGATGTTTAATCACTTTTTCCAAGAGATGGTTGTTGATGATAGAGTCATGATATAGAAAGTTGACACCTTGGCTAATGTTGTAGATTCTCTCACTAAGCTTGTGAGTACATAAAAATTTAGTTGGTATAGAGATGTCATGGATCTTGCCTCTTCTAGTACTTGATTTATTTTTTAGTTTTCTATTTTGTTTTATAATGTTAAACATCAAGTGGGAGAATGTTAGGATAAAGGGCGTTGATTCACCTTACAATCTAAAGTCTTGATTGGTTATATTTAATTATGTAAATAGTAAATAATTGAATCTCCAAACATGTTGGAAAGGGAAAATGGGATACCCATATGAAGGTGGAGATATTATTTATTCTCTAGATTACTTGGGATATTGTGTAAGAAGGCATTATATAGGAAGGTTTTTTGAAACTATCAAAATTTAAAGTTAAAAAGAATCTTCTCAATTTAGCGATTATGACACAAACATTGAATGCTCTCACAAAGTGTTTAGGATTTGAAAGTTAATTGATTTGATCATTATAATAGAATCTATAATATTTATGATATATAAGAAATGTGTAATAGGAGTTACATAGCATGAACATTGAAGCATTGAATTTTTGCCATGACTTATAGTTTTAACTCATGGTTTTGGATACTACTTGATAGTTTCTAATCTCCAAACTCTATTTATTGGAGGCATGTGATAGTGGATTGCAAGGTTCTTTTGTGGATGCTCTTATGCTAATATTTTACTATCAGAGAGATGTGTGATTGTATTCCAATGTATACACTTTTGAGATTAATACAAGTTTGGGTCTCTTTGATAGTATAGTTTTTTTTCCATAAGGGTTTCTCCATATAAAATTAATGTTATAGTTTACATTTGTTATGTTTGCTTCTTCATTGATTCATTAATTTTAGTGACTTAATGACATATTTTATTAGATTAAATCACTTAAATGTTAATATTTTTATTATGTTGCTTACCCTATAATTCTAATGCCTTTGTCCCAAATTGACTTTACAAAAAAAAATCGTAACTTTGTGTTATGCTTATGTATAAGAACATCCATTCAATCATTTGTCATCTGAAAAAAAATAAAAAATAATAGTACAAGAACAAGAACAATCATGACCACAGACACATCTGAGCACACTTGAATGACTTAGTGATCATTCTAGAACTCATGCAAATGTTTGAAGTTTGTGTTTGTCAAGATATTTTTAAATACTACCATCTCGATATAAAAACCCTAAAAGATTAAATAGAGATTATCTTATCTAGCAATTTGTTTTCTAGAGTTCATAGGACAAAATCTAGATATGATTAGAAGTCGAGTTTAGAGATACAAAGTGGGTTTGTAGCCACAAATTAGGTGAAGTCGATCCAAAATAGAACAAAGAAGAACATTTTAAGTTTGATCCATTTACATGACTGCCTAAAACATTTTTAGATTTTGAAGTAGACAAAATTCCATTGTTTTTATGAATTGACACATTTTTTAGTTACAAAGCTAAATATTCTCTCTCCATCTATTACTATTTATGACATGATTATACATTCTATTTGACGTTCCATAAACTCATGCACTCCAACAACTACAATTCAATCCAGATAATTGACCTAAATTAACTATAAAAAAATTATATATTTTCCTTTTCAAATATTTTTTTGAAATAGCCATAAATTGAAGTAATTGAAAAACACCCGCTCATGATTTCTTCGTTACCCAGGTCCAATTCTGAGAACTTGACGTACTTCTCCACTACGTTGAGAATTCACGTCCATGCATTTACTTACGTAGACAAGCTCATATAATATGCTAGCAATTGCAACAGTTGGTTATATATTCATTTATGAAATCTAGTCTAATTGGAGATTTATCAATTTCAACAATTTGTATAGATGTAATATCACCAGATTCATAGGCCTCCCCAAAAATAAAATTAAGAAAATAAAATTAAGTGAAGCTGGGCAGTTTTTCCATACACAAAAAATAACTACTGTACTTAAACATCACAGTGCAGATGGGTGCATGTCCAGCACATAAGTTTGGAAGATCATACAATCATAGTCAATATAAAAGTAATTGTGTTGTTCAAGAATTGACAAACTTACAGTCCTTTCTAATCTCCCCCTGATCACCTGTCAAAACTTTATATCGACCAAGTTGGAGAAAAGCAGCAGAAAACCTGTCAAAAAAATGCTGCTGATTTTGAGAGAAAATGGAGACAAAGACAGACGTTCTGGGATCCAAAGCCACTTCAGAGTCAATTGTCAGAAGCCCACGTCTGTTCCTAATGTCCCTAAAGTACTGATTATCAAACATAAAATTTGTCAAATCATTTGGAGCAAAAGTCACGTTGGAGAAGGGGGCAGGGACTCTGCAGAGCATCCTCAAAGCTGCAGAAAGAAATGGTGACATGTTTGGATCTCCCTGAGGACTCAACCGGTTCTGAAAGTTTATGCAGTGTCCCACTCCTAGCGTGTGCGCACCTGTAAAATATGAAATGGACATCATATTGTAGAACTTACTCTCTCGAATCTTCAAACAAAAATCATTATACAGAAAAAAAATTCCCTGTCATATCTAATGAAAATTTGTGATAATGCTAAACTTATTTGGACAAATAGTGGGAAATGTTAGAGAATGCAATGTGAATGAAAAGGACATATGTGCATTTTTCTTCACATCAATCTGTTTGAATGACTGAATTTGAATTGGGTTTTAATTAATATCTGTGGGTTGAAGACCTGTGAATAAAATGGACATATGCCTGTTTTTCTTCATGTGAATCTCTTTGAATGACTGAATTGAGTTGGATTTAATAAATTTCCGTGAGTTAGAAGAACTGTGAATAACGAGTGGGTGTTTTTTTTCATGTCAATGTCTTTGACAGAGTTGAGTTGGGTTTTTATAAATATTTATAATTTGAAGATCTATGAATAAAAGGGATGTATAGGGGAGAGGATTAGTAGTTAAGTATCTTAATTTTGTGTCTTTCAAAATCATATGTGGCAACTTTGAATCACTCTCAATTTTTTGCAGTAGCTTATTTGGCGGGTTCCTGCTTATACCTAAGGTTTTAGGTCCACATCATTAAATATGATGCCACATCAGCATGCTTTTTGTTGCTGTGTCCAAAAAGACCCTAAAAAATGTGCATTGAGTTATATTTTGTTGTGTGTTTACAGATTACTTGTTTTTTAGATCTAAAGAATACATTTAATTTAATTATGAGTACTCATGATCAGCACAAACAACTTTAAAGTCATGACGAACTACTAGTACTGTATTATTAAAAATATTGAATATTAAATCAAAGAATACTACACAAGTATTGAAACATGCTCAACTACTCGATCCTCTCTTTGACTTGCTAAATTGAATTGGGTTTACATAAATATCCAACTACTCGATCCTCTCTTTGACTCACTAAATTAAGTTGGGTTTACATAAATATCTAAATTGAAGAAGTGTGTAGATAAAGTAAAATGAAAAGAAAGATATATCATGACTGATTTGAATTGGTTTACTTAAATATCAGAGTTGAAAAACTGTATGGGTGAAATAAAAAAAAAAAGATAGATTTATAGTGGTCTTCTAATGTGAATTTAGATTTATAATTAGAATGATACAAAACATACAGATTTTGTTTTTCTTGTAGCTTTAAGTACTATCTATAAGGGACTATTACAAACATTTCACCCTAGGAAAGAATAAGCTGACAACTATAGAGTAGATCTTCAAAACCCAGTTTATAGTACCGATTCTTGGTAGCCTATTTGAATTAATTCAAACTAGGTTGGAAACTAGAATGCATGATATTCAAATCAAGTTAGAGAAAGCACTGAATTGGGATTTTTCTTTTCTAGCTTTTGCTTGGAATGAAACAAATGACACATTAGAAAGCATCATATCAATGAAGAGCATATGTTCTAGTAAAATGTTAAAATTGGTAGTAATGAAGGATGATAAATAGGCAATTACTACCGCTTTGTAATTTGTTATCCTTATCTGGAAAAATTTTCCTCAACTTTTCCATAAATAGAAAAAAAAAATCTTTATTATGAACAGAGCAGGAGTTCGGTAAATATAGCCATTAATTAGCCTGTGAACCCATAAATGTTTCCCTTTGATAGAACAATAAATAACCATAGCCAGACATTTTAGGTGCTCAACAAGTGTTGGATTTCAATGCACTTTACTCCAAATATAGAAAATTATTCTTTCTGAAATTCATCAACTTTAGGTGTATGTTCTGTAAACCTCACACAACCTACCTAAAAGTGCAACGCCATCTTCAGCACTTATGTTTTTCTCGCTGAACATCTGCAACATGCTTCCCACTGAAAGTGTAGCCGGAGGAAGCTGATCATCAGCTCTGATATTGCTTGCATTAACCCCATCTCGTCTCCCAGTCAAAATAGGTATAAATGGCCCTCCAGACTGCAAAACAAAATCATATCACCCATCAACCAAAAAAGCCATTTGATCACTAAACATGCCGAAATGAAAAATGTACATGAGGTCTTCAGAGTTCAGTAGATTGTAAGCAAGAGGTCCTGAAAAGATAAAAAATTTCATATAAATTACGAAGCCCCTAACCAGAAACTTTGATGTGAACAAGATCACAGTTTTTTCCAGAAACATTACCAGAACTACAGCATCTCTAGCAGCCATTTGAATGATATCCGCACAAGAAACAGTTAGTGGGCATGCTCGTTCTAGTGCCGATTTAATACTATCAATGAGATCCAGACGCCTCAGACCAAAATTCCGCTCTGAAACAGTCTCGGCAACAATGCCAGAAGGAGAAGATTGCAACAGAACAGATGCATCACAGCCCTGAAAAAACAGAACAATTACTACACATTATAGAAACAGAAAACCATCAATCTGTCTCTGTGACCAAGATTGAATAAGAGAAAAAGATTGCAATTAACTTACATCTACTTGACAGTCATGAAAAGACAAACGCAAAAGGGCTGCAGCAGCAGTAGGATCTCTGTTAATGCCCTGCTGCATGATCTGTCTGGCAATGTTCTCTGCATTGGGGCAGCTGCTATTGTAAAACTGAAACCTCAGCTCATTATCATTCCCAAGAGCTGGTAAAGCAGCAATTATCATGAAAACAGTTATATATGCTAAAAAGTAAGTTGCAGAAAAGCCCATTTTTTTTCTTTCCACTTCTTTCCTTCCAAGTCGAAAGTTTGTTTTACTGCTGCAATGTCTACTGCAGCAGAAGATATATCAATCCCTCAACTGTATTAAATTATGCGAACTAAGGACGCATGTTTTTAGTTTTAATCAATGAAAAGTCGATTTGTGGGTCGTTGACATTCACGATTATCAAAGAAGTCTTTAAATGCACCCCCTGAAGAAAATGCATGCATTCAGCCAACGCACATTTGTTAAATTTGAGCAATGCAGCTTCATTTGCTACGCAATTGAATTGAGAGTTCAATATGACAGACATTTATTGTGTCAGTCATCGCTAGTTATTGTGCCTGCATAAAGTAGATCGTTTTTACGCAATCCAAGTTTACAAGATTATGCCACTGTTGATAATGTTTGTCATCTCACTACAGTAAAACTCCAATTTAACTAATGGTATTTCAACAAGAACAAAGGATACAACTTTTAACAGAAGTAGAAAATGGTTTTAAAAAATAAAGAATTTTTTTTTAAAAAAAAAAGCACTTTGCTGTTCTTTTTTACATCATTTGTATGTAAAGAAATAGTTGTCAATTTGATATAATGTAAACAATGAGAAAATGAGACAATTAATGAGTATGTGCTTTGATTTCAAACCATGATAGCTAAAATTTGTTTCCAACTACTATAAAATGAACTTCAAGATTTATCTATCAAAAGTTGGCTTCCAATACAAAAAAAATGCTCTTCAATACATCATTCATTTTATGAGTTATTTGCTAACGCGTGCCAATGTGAGCTAGTTAGAAAATAATATGTTACATTATAGCATCTCAAGCACTTTTGGGTTCATTCCCATGAATTACAAATAGAGTTTCAAAAATGAGGGGAATAAGGGTGAAATAAAATGGTCAACAATAATTATCATGATGTAAACAAAACTAAAAGGATTTAGAGAGCTCACTATATTGGAGGATCCTCCACATGTAGTTTTAAAACATTTTTTTTCAAAATTAACTTATTAAGTTAGCTCCTTTTAGGCCAATTGATACGTCTAGAGGTGTACCGACATAGTTCAAAACAAAATGTTTTTGTGATTATCATCAAATATATTTTACATAAATATCTAAGTCGAAGAAGTGTGTAGATAAAATAAAATGAAAAAAAAGATTTACCATGACTGATTTGAGTTGGGTTTACTTAAATGTTAGAGTTGAAAAATTGTATGGATGAAATTAAACAAAAATGGGAGATTTACATGGTTTTTTATGTAAATTTAGATCTATAAGCTACTATTATAGACATTTTACAATAGGAAAGAATAAGCTAACACCTATAGAGTAGATATTCAATCCAAGTTGGAAATTAGATCAAATAAATGAGTTTGGTTTACATAAATATCTAAGTCGAGGTAATGTGTAGATAAAATAAAATGAAAAAAAATTACCATGACTAATTTGAGTTGGGTTTACTTAAATGTGAGAGTTGAAAAATTGTATGGATGAAATTAAATGAAAAAGAGAAATGTGCAGTGGTTTTTTATGTAAATTTAGATCTATAAGCTACTACTATAGACATTTTGCCATAGGGAAGAAAAAGTTGACACCTATAGAGTAAATCTTCAAGACCCAGTGTATAGTACAGGTTCTTGGTAGCCTATTTGAATTGGTTACAAGATTATGCCACTGTTGACAATGTTTGGCATTCTCACTATTGTAAAACTCCAATTTAATTAATGGTATTTCAACAAGAATAGAGCATACAACTTCTAATGGAAGTGGAAAATGGTTTTAAAAAATAAAGATAAAAAAAAATTGCACTTTGATGTTCTTTTTTACACCATTTGTGTGTATATATATGCTCTTCAGTGGTTTTAGGTGTTAAAAAGGTTGTGAAATTTAAAAGTATCTTAATTCATTTTTATTATTATATGATCATATAAAAAATTAGATATTGAATAAAGAGAATTTAATCAAAATAAGATAATATATTTACATATTTTTCACTAACACTTGTTAGGTTGACTATCAACTATTCTATCTATATTAATATCCAACACCTCCATATATTCTCTATATATTATCATTTGTTGAGTTAGTCTCAAGGTCTAACTACTTCCATAAAAGTTGGTAGTTCTTGTCTTGTCACATCTCGAATTTTGTTTGCATAAAATTTATTTGAAAATAAATAGAACTAGATAAGACCATTGGACGATATGTGTTTGAAGCATAGATTGATGTGTTTTTGTGGTGATAAATTAGATGTTATCTTTAAAATACATGTTATTGTGATTAAACTAATGATAAATTATTATGATGTGAATGTTTCGATTATTGATTATGGTTTTATGAGATAATCTATTGACAAGATATTGAGTGCAAATGAATGTAGGAACAAGTTGAAGGCAAGAACATGGTTGAGGTAGAGATGACCTAGATTCCCAACAATAGTCAGCATGATAGAAATCCTACACACACACTCGTGTAGTTGCATTCATCTTGCATTGTGAATGATTATATTATGCATAGTGTTATCATGAGTATGTCATTGTGTATTGTGTGTTATGATTTAAATAATGGATGTCTTATGGTTGTTTTGTTTGTGAAAATTAAATTAATTGAGAAAATAAAAGATTTTATTTTCAAAATGTTTGGTAATGATAAATCTCATAATTTATATTTATTTATATATTTATATATATGAATATATAGATAACTTACTATTGAAAAGAAAACAAAATTAAACAAAATAATTTTTAAATTTGAATGATCTACATGACTTACTATTTAAAAGAGAAAAAATTAAATTAAATAAGTTAAATTCAAATGATGTGCATGATGAACTATTAACTAGCGCTTGCACCAGAGGGGGTGCAAGGGTTACGCCGATAGGAAAATATAGAGTAGTAAGAAGGGGAGTGATGTGCACTGTATCATTTGTTTAATATTGTATGTATTTGTAAAAGAACTAAATATACATGTATTACGAAAATAAAATGGGTGTATAAACATCTCTGTCACATGTATTTTGAAGCTTTCCTATGCATCGGTGGACTTTTTTTATGGATGAAATTCCCTTAGTTATTTTTTCCCCATAGTTTCTTTGACTAATGGAGATTGATAGGGATCAATTTTTTTAATTTTTCTTGGGTATCCTATTAATTGTTTTTGTCCATTTTTCTTCAATGATTACTTCAATGCAATCATTTGTTCCTTTCTTTGATATAGCATGTTCTCATGTGGGTGGGCTTGGTTTGATAAGTTTGCATAATGTATCTAAACAAATAGAATAAATAAAATATACTTAAAAAATCTTTAAACTATTTAGGGTAGAATTGAGTAGAAGAGATCAAATATAACAAAATATAATAAATATAATTATACATTTGTACACTATTTGAGTTAAATTTGAATAAAAAATTATTTGAATATAAAAAATAGAGTGTAATTTAATATTTTATCTTATTGTACTGTATTTTTATCTAATATAGACTTGACTAAAAGGGATCAAATATAAACTATGCACTATACTATATTTGTAAAGTATGTGTAAACTATTTGTCTAAAAGGGATCAAATATAACAAAGTTTAATATAAACTATAAACTATAATATATTTGTAAACTATTTGTAAACTAATTTCTAAAAGGGATCAAATATAACAAAGTTTAATATAAACTATAAACTATAATATGTTTGTAAACTATTTGTCTAAAAGGGATCAAATATAACAAAGTCAAATAAATATAATTATAAATCTGTATATTATTTTTGTTAGTTCTAAATAAAAAAATATTTAAATATAATAAGTAAGATGTAATTAAATATTTTTTCCTATTTGTATTTTATATTTACCTAATATATAGAAGTGAAAAAATGTCATTTTATCTTCATGATATATTTTAGTTTTTTATCATTTAAAAAAAAATTAATCTAAACAATATCAAATTATTTAAATATTGATCAATTATATAAAAAAAAATTGATCGTATAATATTTTTTATTTCTAGGATATTTCTTTTATTTTAGAAGTTTTAATTCATTAATTATTTCATTTATAGAATTGTTTGAACACCGTCATATAAAGATTTAACATTAATAATGCCTCTAAGTTGATGTATATGCATAGCCTCCATTTCCTTAATAAGGAAATGGGTGTATAAACATCTTTGTGACAAAATAAAGAAGTAAACATAAAATGTGGTAATCCCAAATATACAATTTGCGTACTCCCAAATATATACAATTTTGTAGAATTGAATACAATTTGTTTGTAATATATATTCTATGAAAAGAATATATGTGTAAACTAAGATGTTATCATCTAAATAGACAAAAAATAATTTATAATATGAGTTGATGATCTATATGAATTGACATAAAAGAATTGACACATTTTGTGTACTCCCAAATATATACAATTTTGTAGAATTGAATACAATTTGTTTGTAATATATATTCTATGAAAAGAATATATGTGTAAACTAAGATGTCATAATCATCTAAATAGACAAAAAATAATTTATAATATGAGTTGATGATCTATATGAAAGCTTTTAGTATATGCCCCTAGTTTGTGGCAGTGTATGGAATGCAACAAGTGGATGCATGGGTAAATGAATGGATGAAAGGATATGGAAGGCATGTAATGGCAGGGATTACAATTTGGAATGCAGATGGTCATTTGGATATGGTGAATGATAGTGACCCATGTCAAGAATTTTACCATAAGCAAGTGTTAAGTGTACACTAAACGTTGATGAAGATCAAGAAGATTTGTAATATGTATGGTGATTGGTGAAGCTGGATTTGATATATGATTCATGGATACATTATGGATTGGGATAAGACGCTTCTACCTGGTTTGGCACACATAGATGGTTGAATATATCTTTGACACCTTTCTTGTCACTGTAGTGGTTTTAAATAATGGACAAGTTTCCTTCTAAACTTTTTTTTTTCTTTTTTTTCTTTTTTCTTGAATTGTATTTTTTTTGTTTTGCTAATATTGGAGTGAACTGCATCTAGATGCAAACATCGCAATAGGGAGGTAGTAGAGTCCTTATGAGAAAGAGTTGCTTTCAACACACGGTTAATGCAAGATTTGGATATTATGGATGTGAAAGTTTCTGGTGGTGTACTTTGAGACATATGTGATGTAGATTGTTAGGTTGATAGATTGGAACTTTTTTTTGAAAACTGGGGATATGAGCAATGGTAGGTGTGATTGGATCTTTGGTTAGGACAAACTTTTTTGATGTCTCGTAGGTTGCTTTTGAAGCTTTCCTGTGTTCTGGTGGACTTTTTTTGATGGATGAAATTCCCTTCTTTTTTTTCCCCATAGTTTCTTTGACTAATGGACATTGATAGGGATCAATTTTTATTTTTTTTCTTGGGTATCCATATTAATTTTGTTTGTCCATTTTTCTTCAATGATTACTTCAGTGCAATCATTTGTTCCTTTCTTTGATATAGCATGTTCTCATGTGGGTGGGCATAGTTTGTGGATGGGATGATGTGTGGATGAAGATTGAAGATATGAATAGTTGTAGCATTGGTAGCAATTTTTTTATCATAAGGACTCTACATTCTCCCTGTGTTGGCATTTGCAGTAGATGAAGTTCCCTCTGGTGTTTAAGAGATATCTAAGAGTGTAAGACTCTTGATCATTGATAATAATGTGTAGCATAGGAGACCCTGTGTTTCTTGTAGAATATCTACACATACATTTTAGGAGGAAGCATCTTGAGGGTAGATGGAGGAGTGGGTGGTATGTGGAAATGATTATAATTTGCGCCATCTTGTGTGGATTGGGCATTTTTTATTAGTTCATGGTATAATTTTGTAGGTAGGATTCGTGATCTTGTTCTACGTAGTGTTGTCTTCAACATGCTTTGGTTCTTGACATGGAGCAATTTGAAATGATGGTGATATTTTCAACAGGAATGGGAAGTCTATTGATTTTGAACTGGGCTTTGATAATGGAAATGATAGTGTATGCACTTTAGTTAGAGTTTTTCAGCAAACATTGGGGAAAATTCTTCAGATTGAAGCAACCGTTTTAGGATTATATGATTCTAGAACATCCACCTGCACGTGTTTGTAAATGTGGTATTAATATGGAAACAATAAAATGTATTATATTTATATGGTAAAGAAAATATTAAACTAATTCAATGTATTGGGATAGTGGTGTGTTTATGTATGTGTACATGTACTCATCATAAGGAGAGAAGACGTAGACGAAGCTCTTCTTTTTTCTTGATAATTGTGTATGGATTGTTCTTCATTCTTGAGTATCGATCAAAGGAAAATAGAGGTTCGATCCTAAGTCCATCTATTGATTTAACTCTAGATATAGCTGTAAAAGTCAATCCCTATCTTTCTTTTTCACCTATATTGATTGTTACTCTTTCGATTGTTAATCCAAGGTTGGGATTTATGTATTGTAATTGCCCATGCCATGCATAGTGGTAACTACCTATAAGCACCTAGAGATATAGGTGAAATTGGAATAGTTGTTGGAGCATGTATATCCCAAGGTGGGCCATTGTATGTATCAAATTTAACTACTACATATAATGGTAAGTCTAGTGGTTTAGAGCTTTCTGTGCATACAATATATAAAACCTCTCAAAGAGAACCATTAACAAGGCCTGCTTGAGTTCATAGGTTTGTAGTTAGCATGATGCGTTGGCCTTGACACAACAGGAGTTTAGGGGGTAGTTGGTCAGCATCATTGTCGATGTTTGATTTTGTGTTTGTTTTTATTGCAATACTGAGTGCAATAAGAAGATTTAACAACTGTATCATTTTTTTGTTGTGTGTTTCTACTAAGTTATTGGTTGGAAATAGGTGCATTGATAGGTCAAAAGACTTGTTTTCATTGTTTGATAGCATTATGTTTGTGCGACTCATTAGTAGCTCCCAATCTTGTTCATTTGGTTCTGTATTCTGAATGTTTTGTAGAGTTCTTCAAAAATTAATTTGGGCTTGACTATCCCCATTTTGTCAAAATATTTGTTCTAGTGTGATAATAATAGTGATGCGTTCCCATAGGTATTTTGCATATGTGTGGGAGGCATATATAGGTTTGTCCATAACAGGGGGTAGTTGTGCAAAGTCATCTACAAGAATGATGGATATTCCACCGAAGCACAAGTGTTGTTGATGGGGGAAAGCCTCACGTAGCCTAGTATCAATTTTCAAGAGTAATTTTGGCCCTAGAAAGCTCATCTCATCAATGAGAAGGTATTTTACATGTCTCATGTTCTGTTGGAACATTGCTAGTGATTGACCTTTCAATGGTTGCATTTCTTTGATTGTAATCTTTAGGGCTGAATGCTGCAATTCCTGTAGGAGCAACAACAAGGAGCGGGCTATGTTGTTGTGGTACTAAATTAGAAAAGGATCTTTTAATGCAATGAATAAGATATGATTTCCCTATTCCTGTAGTGCCTTGTATGATCATGTGCAAGGGTGTTTGAAGTTGATGAGTGGTACAGTGGTCCAACAAAAGTGTAAGAGCGAGTTGTTGTTTGGGAGAGAGTGGATATGGGAGGTTGTGAAGGTCAAATGGTGTTGGCTCATCATGTTGGTTCACTTTGTTTGTGCTTACGAAATGCTCTGCAATTTCATGTAAAGCTTGCGGTATTGTACTGTCATTCCACTTGTTGCAATTGTCAAAGTCACGTCTTCCAAGCATATCAAGGGAATTAAGATTTCGACTAGTACCAAGACCCAACTGTGATAGGAACTCCCATTCATTTAGGTGTATTGTATTTTCTATATTGTTTTCATCTTCTAGTTCATCGTCTGCCACTTTATCTATTTCTTTATCAACTACACGATCAATATACCACACATAGTATTTAAGTCTATTCATCTCCCTTCAATTTGCAACAATTGTTTCTTTCTCAATACCAATGTTTGTCTCAATGTTGTGGAATTGCTTGTATAGAAGTAATTCACTCCAGCAAAATGTCTCGAAATGTTCTGAATCCTCCTTTGGAATAGTAGTAAATTGGCAGAAGACACTGATAATTGCCTTTTGTTTCCTTTCTTTCCACTTGGATTGTTTGCGACTTGAAGAGAAAGAGAATGATTGTGCAGATTCAAGTAGTGTTATTGTTTCCATTTGAGGAGGGCGTTGTGTGTATAATTGGAGGTAACTTTGCTGCAAAGTATTTTCATTTGGGTTTGTTCTAATTTGGTTGAAAACTTTACGACCAACATTAAGCACCATAAATTCATGATTGCAAACAACAAGGGGTAGCTTTTACAACATGTGGCATGTTTCTTGCACACCTATACCACGATCAGCTACAATCTAAGACATGAATTTTCTATATGCTGCAAGCGCTTTTTCTTGGGGCGGCTGCTTGTGACATATGCGTGTCAACATATCAATACAGCTTTCAGATTTTCTTTCTGCCTTTGCGGCATATTTTGCAATGTACTTCAAAACTAGTGTTTTTGAGAGCACATGCTAACAATCCATATGGAGAACATCTTTGGACTATGTATATTCAACCTATCATCATTACGTGTAGGGGAAAAGGTTTTTTTCCCATTGTCGTCGCTACACAATGAAGAGGTTGCACATTCAATCCAAGGCACTTTATATCGGCACTCAATGGTGTTTCCTTTCTTTTGAAGGCAAGTTGATTCTGAAAATTTGGTGTGTCTTTGGACACGGTTTACTAACTCTTCATAATCAGAAAGTGTATTTGTAGCTAAGATTTCAGGTGTTGTTAATAAGCATGGATCATCTTGTGAAGATCGATGGCATGTATTGTTCCTATCTCCTAGATTTTGAGGATTCCAAGCACTAACATATTTGTCAAAGAACGTTTTTGCTATGTCAACATTTGCATGATTGGTCCAGTCAAGTTTGTCCATGTTTGGTGCACCTTCAAGCCAAAGGAATCCATGGACATGTGCAGATCCTCGATGTTGCCACTCATATCTATACCAGTAGTCTATTGCATAATAAAGCTTATGTAAGACTTCTTCACGGAATATTGTGAATCATTGATGCAAGTATAAGGAGGTGGTATGTGGGTTTGTAACAATGTTATCTATGCGATCTTTATTGTTTCTTGATGTTGGCATTGCCCCCTTTGAAAACAATTGGTGTAAATCAGGCCATTTGGTATCGGCAACACTTAATGTGAAGAATAGTGTGGGAATCCTATTTGGTTGATCATGTGTGACAATTCTCCATGACACTTATTCCAATATGCTTGTGTGCCTCTAAGGGATGATCCATAATGCATCAATTGTTCAACTATTTTAGTATTAGGTAGCTGTTGTATATGGAGACGAAGACTATCTATCGTGGTTGGTATGCAATCCTCAACTTTTTTCTTGACAAAAACAGAGGCAGAACCTTGGCTTCGATGGCGCATCAATAGGTTCAAGATAAAATATCTAAACCTTAGATGCCTTCCAAATCTATTATCATGAAACCTCATTAGGTGCAACACATATTCATGCATTTCAACTTGTCGATAGCGAGGTTGTAAATGTAGTGCTCTACCATTAGGAAAAAGTGAAGGAAAAGCCATGTCTAAAAGGCCCTCAGTATTGTATTCATTAACTGGTGAGGTCTCAAGTGTTGGCCAATCAATAATGGTATCATTTTGATCTCTAACTTGCAATGTTTCTTTTATGATTTCTAGTTCATGGCGTTTATTTGGTAACCTAACCATAAATGATGAGGAGCAAGTGAATTCATTGTCTGCTGGGTCTGTGTCAAATACCTTGAAATATAATATATTGAATAATTATGCAATCAATGCTAATGTCACAAGGAGAAAGTTGTTTTGGAATAAATGAATATAACAGTACCGTACTATTAGCAAGGGATAAACATTGAAGGAACATATAGTAAATTTTTAAAGAAAGCTACTTTGTTTGCAATTGTGCTATTCATTTGAGGTGCAATGGAATTAGGAAATCTAATTATAGGTTAGAGTAATTGTGTTAAGTGAATGAGCCTAACACGTTTATGCTATTATACAATACCATCTCATTTAAATCTCAGTAAATTTAGAAGACCATAAGAAACACAAATACAATATATTACTCAAAGACTTATTATGTAAAGCTAATATACTACAAATGTGGTATATTTTAGAAGAATGGACTTTGTTTATAATAATAGTTTATTGTAAGGAATTTAGGTGAAACAAAGAGACAACTATTGAAGGGGACATATAGCATTTGTTCATGATATATTATAGTAAACTACTATTCTTCACTATATGTAATCGAAGATATCTTTTCTTTTTTTTGGAATTGAAACATATAGGTTAAGTACAGAGATACAAAGAAAAAGAAAAACGAAAGAACAAAGTTCCAATATGATAACAAGTAGCACATACTGTGTGTATATATTTATGAAGCAAAAGCGTGTTACATGGTATTGTAGTAGATGACATATTGTATATTTTATCATGTATCAAAGTGCCTTATTCATAGTATATCGAAGCTTATATTTATTTTTGGGATGTACAAAATTTCCAACTATCCATAAGTTGGTAAAAATTGTAGTTACATGGTTATATCACATACTATATACATAGTTAGAAGGAGAAAGTGTATTAGACATCATTCAAGTAGTTTTGGAACGCTTCTTTTATGTAGACAGAACCACCTTGTTCATAAAGCTCATCTGCTTTCATTTCATGGAGGAAAGTGCAGAAGGAACCCAACTTCTGACAAGTTGAGTGGAATTCATGTACTATAACTTCCATTGATTGAATGTCACATTCTTGCACACTTTGGATGTTTCGAGCAGTGGCCTTTGCTTGTTGTACCAAGCCAAGGCAACTAACAGTAATGTCATTTGCAAAAGCTTGAATGTGGCTTGTAGAAGTTGCATTGCAATTGATTGTCGGTGAAGAGTTGGTTGACAAAATAGGGCCACTGGAACCACTTGAGATTTCAATAATCTCATTGGGTTGATGTGAATTGTCCATTCCTGAATGAAATTACATTTTTAAAATGACAAACATTATACTGTATGTTTAATATCCTAAACAAGTGGTAAAACTTATACATAGAAGAATAAGTAAGAATTTATAAAAGAAGTTAACAAATGTTCATTTGTATGCTAATTTAAGATAGTTTCTTAAAATTTAATAACTATTGGAAAGGGATTCCGGTGGATCGTAAATGTTAGTTGCATGTTAATCTAAGATAATGTCTTACAAATAAATAATGATTAGCAAGGGATGTTAGGTGGTCCATAACTGTGATTTGGACATCATTGAAAACCAAATTTATAATAAATATTTGTTACTTTGCTTTTATGGATATAAGTTTGGGTTCTTGTCGGATTCAATTGTACGGGTGGGTGTTTTCCTAATGGAGTGACAGATGTCTATAATAGAAATCGAGTAAAAAAAGAGTTTGCATGATATAGTACAAATTTAGTGAAAATAGTATAATAGAAATATAAATACTAAAAGAAATATAATATAATATGAATACTACATATAAGTTTGTTTATAAGTGTTTATAATAGAAATGTAGTAAAAATAATATAAAAAACAAAAAGTTACACTATGCAAGACAAGTTTGCATAATGTATCTAATCAAATAGAATAAATAAAATATACTTAAAAAATCTTTAAACTATTTAGGGTAGAATTGAGTAGAAGAGATAAAACATAACAATATCTAATAAATATAATTATAAATTTGTACACTATTTGAGTTAAATTTAGGAAAAAAATTATTTGAATATAAAAAATAGAATGTAATTTAATATTTTATCCTATCTGTATTGTATTTTTATTTGATATAGACTTGACTAAAAGGGGTCAAATATAAACTATACACTATACTATATTTGTAAACTATACTAAACACTATAGTATATTTGTAAACTATTTGTAAACTATTTGTTTAAAAGGGATCAATAACAAAGTCAAATAAATATAATTATAAATCTGTATACTATTAGAGTTAGTTTTAAATAAAAGATTATTTAAATATAATAAGATGTAATTAAATATTTTTTCATATTTCTATTTTATTTTTACCTAATATATAGAAGTGACAACATATCATTTTATCTTCATGATATATTTTAGGTCTTTATCAATTTAAAAAAAAAGTAATCTAAACAATATCAAATTATTTAAATATTGATCAATTATATAAAAAAAAATTCCTATTACAAATGCATATTTTCTTTTTATATTATTTTTATTATTATCTCTCTTTTCAAATGAAAATTATGAATAACTCAAAAGTTAGAATGGAAATTATGAATAACTGAAAAGTTAGAAAAATAATAATTTACAATCCTATAGGTTGGGATCAGCCCAACCTTACAATAGAAGTTCAAATAGCCCTTGAACTGAGACATGCAAAGGCTTAAGATTTGGGTACAACTACATTTTTTAAAATTTCAAACCAAAAATCTATGACACAGATCATATATGCCAAAAGATTTCCATAAACTACAATTCTAGAGGCTAAGATTGGTAGAACCTTCCTACGATTGGCTGTGAGATTATAGACTTCTCACACTTCCTAATATGATTTACAAAGATAACTATTTTCAAGACTATGAACACAATTTTTTTTAACAAAAGTAAAGTTTCATTCTGGGTAATTTTTTATGATTTCTCCCTTGAATTTCTATCCAGTGTGCAAATATTTTTATTATTTAGTCCGCTGGAAGCATATTTATATACGTAATCATCAAATAAAAGTTACAGCCTCACAAGTAGTTCCTAGGTGGACCAATCAACACTAAACATTCCCCTTCAAACATTATCAGATCCTACTTAGACGCTTTTGCTTTAATAAATGGTGATGTTACCAATTCATTAGGCCCAAGCCTTGCTACATATATAACATTGCTGCCCTTTTAGCCTAGTATTCTTTATTTGCATAAAGTCATTTCAACCTATACACATAAATTTAGATTGCTATGGTTACCAATGACAATAGGGGGAATAAAATAGAAGTTATTCCTGGCTGTTTGACCATTCAAATGAGTGTTAGAATGAAGTTTTTGTTGATCAACGCAGAGATTACAGGTGTCTTTGTTGTCTATGTTCATAGAAATGCCTAAAGTTGAGATTATTCTTGAATCGTTCCCTGGCATTAGCACGTGGCCATATAGAAAAGAGAATTGTTTTAGATTTAATATGGGAAAAATGGAAAAGCTAAATAATAAAACACACTTAAAATCAAAATGTTAAAAAATAGTTAAGTTTCTTAAGAAATAAGTTTGTAAAATCTCTAGTCTTAGCATCTACCTGCACTGTCTGAATTCCACGTGCTACTTAATTGTCTACCTTTCATCTACCTCTTGCCACTTGCCTACCCTTTGTGTTGCTTCTTCAATCACCCCATCTGCATGCCTCCCATGCACACAAAGGAGAGCATTTTTTTTCCCTGTCTTTAGATGGAGAAAGTGAAGGAGCTCAACCAAATTTTCTAGTCGCCTCACTAGTTGATATAGATCCTCCAAATGCTATAATTTTTTTATCGATGCCATCTAGAAGCAACTTGATCATCTTGGGTAATGCTCCCCTGTCTCACTATACCAGTTACTGTTAGGTCTTATGTTATTTTTCAATAAATTGTATCCAATGAACAACCGGGAGTTTTTTTATAGTCTTCCAAAATTCATAGTACTACAATGCAACTTAATCTCTAAAAGAGGTGTATTAACTTTGTTCTATAGGAAGTGTTGGCCAGGCACACAAAATGTGTTTCAAGAATTAGTACTACTGTAATTGTACCTTCTTTTTGAGTTGAGTCAGAGTTGAGTAAGATAGAGCCTCTTCTCCTTTCTTTCTTCAGTTTAGGTTTTGTTAAAGTCGTGTTGAGTTGCTAAAATCAAATTGGAAGGAATGTATTATTGTTGCCAAGTTTTTTTGACCCAATGGAGGCCATAATATGATTATTAGATCTATTCAGAAAAATAAGTTTATTCATGTGGAAACGGAAATTATCTCATTGCAATGTTGGTGTGCTTTTATAGTAACTGTTGTCCATCATTCATCCATACCATGATAGGAGCACTAGCACAAAGGTCTTTTAAAAGTATTTGTAGCACACACATCTATGAGGATCCTAAAACATTAGACTCGATAATATATTATTATCTGTGTTGTATATAGATCTGAAATAATGCATCCTCAAACTTCACCGCCAAGTATCTAATTGGTTCCTGAAATATTGAAGTTGTAGTCTTGCTTTGCAGGTTTAAAATTTCTGAAAATTTGGAGGTCATGTTTTCCATTATCATTTTTAGTGTAAATTATCAAGTAAATCTGCAAGGTCTGTCTTTTTATCCAATATGTATTGTTCTCCTTAATTTTTGAGATAGTGTTACTTTTTAATACCAAAGATACTAATAACGGCATGTGCGACACTGCGGCATCTAAGTTTTCAATGAGATGCTTCAGTGAGAGTGTTAGCCCTAACATAACATGCATTACATTCTTCCTCAAAACACCACATTCTAGTAGAGGATCATGGATGAGTGTTAGCTAAGACAAAGAAAGTCGAAAGGAGATGAAAAAGAGGTGGAAACAGAGAAAAAGGTGTGGGGAAAATAGGGCAACACCAACCACACAGGTATTGCTGCATCTTTGTTATTCGTTGCAGACATTCACCTTCGTTGACATCATGACACAATCTCTATATAATCTCAAGGTAAGCCACTTGCTATGGTGTCAGGGATTTTGTATTTTGTGAATCTATACCTAACCATATGATTTTTTATTGTGTTTTATTTCATTCTAAGAGAACTCTATCTAAAGCTTGACTGGGAGCATCTAAAAATTTCATCTAGAATAGTCAATTGTGGAGAGTGTTTTTTGGAAAAATGAGATTTACGATAGACTGCTTGTTGGAAAAATGGACAGGGAAATTTGGGTGATGGCAGTTGAAGCATTTTTTATAGGTGAGCTTAGCATGGACGCTCGAGGTGCTTCAATCCACCAGAATAGCCTAGCCAAAACAAACTGACTAAAGTGCAAGCCTATGACTACTGGTGGTATAGGATGGTAATTTTTAAGCAATAGAGAATAGAACAAATGAAAGAGGGATAGTTGAACAGGTGAACTATGAGAGAATGAAAAACTAAGCGACACCAAACTTTGACAACAGTTAGAAATAAAAGGTTTCATGTTCAAACAGTAAGGAGAGCCATTGATTCCTAACAACTGCCAAACTTCAATGAAAGCTGGAAGGTGGAGATTACCGTGCATTGTGTGGTTTGCAATCTGTGTAGATTCTTTGTCCTGATGCGTCCCATGTCTTCTGCGTAATCTATGTGTGCAATGTGGGGCAATAAATATGGCTACTTTGAGTAATGGTCTCAATCAAAGCTAGTGTTCATTCTTCTTGTAGGAAAAATAAGCGGTGATTTACCAAATATTTGCCAATAGCAGTAAATGAGGAGGGTGGAAATTTGATGGTTGCTGATATTTGTGGAAATTGATGGTGGTTGAAATTGCTGTAGGCTTCTTACCAACTAGTGAATGATATTTTTAGACTATACACGAATTCCATTCTGGAAGGTACATTGTGCATCCCATTAAGCTAGCTTCATTTAAACCGTCCTCTAGCAGACGGTGAATCGTTAGTTTTTCATTTAATTCGAAGATAGTACAAGTACCAACAACTACTGGAAGACACTTCAGCGCTTCAACTTTCCTCTGACACGGCCTTCCCGAAACTGCAAGCATTTAACTCAATCTACCTATTGCAAGAATATCTCATCGACGGTGAAGTTTACCTGCATTCCAGGAAACAGTTTGATGGAAAACCATAGCAGTTTCGTGGCATGAGACTTGTTTCTGATTGAAAGCCCATGCAATATATAGCCTATCGGCTAAAAAGAAAAATAAAAATTAAATAAAAAAAATCAAATGATCTGCATGATAGACCATCTGATCCTAACATGAGGAAGAAAGTTCAGTTCTAAAAATAAAGAGATACTTCAACTGCAGTTGAACACTTGCATGTAAATATGAAAACCATTGAAAGAGAGCTCAAGGAAGAGGAAGGCACGACTATTTTTTTTATCATTAATAGTAACGATTAAGGAGGGGGATTGGATCGTAGTATCTAAGTAGAATTGAGGAGTTAGCATATAGAGCAAGGGACCAGGGATTTTTTGAAAGATCTGCAAGCAAATAAATAATCAATTCAAGAGTTCTACCAAGTATTTAATTTTTAATATTTCTAGTTGTGAGATTTATCAATACATTTCAGGGAATGATTCACAAATATGGATGAATAATTATTAAGAGTTTAACAAGCAAAAAACTAGGTTGTTTCCTCTTCTAAAAGCACAACCATATGTAATTGATGCTATTGTACCATAATGTGATGTGGAAAGGGAAACAAGTTATTTTGAAATAAGAAATTAGTCATGGCTTATCTTCATAGTATCTGCAACCTTGAGCATAGTCAATCGTGTTTTTTGATAAAGGTTATCATTGATTTTATTTAAGAAATTTGAATATTTTTAGCACTTTAATTTCTATACATTTGTTGTGCATGGACCTACATACTAAATTGATTAGGTCATTCAGTTGTCATATATCTATGTGTATAACATCATAGTGATTTACCTGTAGCACTTGAAAATATAGAATCAACCATGTTTTCAAAAATATTTGCGGCTATTAAAGAATTTGTGCATAGATTATTACATATGAAATAGAAATATTCTTGGTGGTTTACATGGTGCTCCTTCCCCTAGCCTAGTGTAGGGGGATGTTGGCGAAGTTGGTGATGATAGGTTGTCATTAGGTCCTAACACTTTAGTGAATAAACACATCAATATATTGACCGGGCAGTGTCCAATGACTATATGCAATAGAAGACATCTCAACTTCTCTCTCAGGTTTCCTAAATACTAATCTATTGAATAAAAGGTCTACGCTAAGGGGCCTCTAATCTTGAAAGTAGTAAATCATCTGTCTAGAAAGCAGGAAAATGACTCAAACCAGAAAATAGAAAACTAAGAATCTAAAAAGCATTACCACTAGACTAGAAAGCATGGAAACGATTAATCTAAAGAATGCATAAATTTCTGAAGAAGTAAAACATGTAAATAATTTAGGGAACATTTATCTAATGTAAAAGATAACAAGCCAACTGCTAATCATAAAACAAATTAACATAATCAATTGAAGAAAGGTTCTCCAGACATTCAAATGTTAAGCTTAGAAACTACGGACTTAGTTGCAACCTGTAGGCTTGACACTGAAAGCATAACATATACTCATGAAAGTGAAATGCAATTCAACTTTTATCTACTAAAAGGAAATGCAGAATAAGAAATAGGATACTTATCTATCTGGTGTAGCCACGGTAGGAGGGTCCTCAAAGAGAACAATCCAGACCGTGCAGCAAGAGTTACACAACAGAAGCAATATAGAATATGGAGGAAAATGTAGATTCAAACATTCTCATTAATAGAAATCTCAATTACAATCGGCCGACAACATTTGGGCTTACAGATTCGGCTCACAGGCCTCATATTACATTTCTGACATACAATATTCTTATATGCTCCTTAATGCGAGCTAAAATCTAACATCTCAAATCTATTATTCATCTCACTACCTTTCTAATGATCTATTACAATGATTTATATCACATTTTGAGATCTAGAATCATCCATGTTGGCCAAAGATCGTTACAATCTCCGATGAAGAAAATGTAACGTGCGCAAGAAATAGGTCAACCTCAAATTTGAATTACTCCTCAGTGAATGCATAGGATGAAGTGTGGACCTATAATTAAGGTCGGGTACACTCCATGGAATAATTCGAATCACACCATCAAGATCCACAAGTTACAGGAAATATCCACGAGTGATCAAATTAGTTGTTAGGTTTGAAATCATTTTGGTGTCGGTTCAAGAAACTACCATTAAATCCAAAAGCGATAACTTGCCAGAAAAAGATCCAATCGTGCTCAAATCTTGGAATAAAGAAAATGAACATGTCCACGATGTAAACATAGATCCATAGGGTCTGGTGAGCAACTATGAAGAAATATCGAATCCACCAACTTGAACTGAACAAAGAACTAAACAAGAAAAAAAACTAAAAGGAAATATTTTTGGTTGATGCAAGATTGCCAAGAACCAAGGATGCTCCTACATCAGACATCTGGGTTTATTGAAAAGTGAGTCCCTCACTTTGTTGGGGCTAAAGGAAAACCAATGCGGTCTACCTCAACTGGAGAAATCCAAGAAGAATCCTCCACTGGTCAGCCTTTCCACTTCACAAGATAGTCTTTGTATTGTCTTCCACGAGTTTTCTTCCCATCTTTGATATCCAAAATCTCTTCAATTCATCTGATTGTTGTTTAGGAAACTGATTCTCCAATTTTTCTTTATTGCCTTCACTGAATTCTGTTTCATGGTACTGATGTAGATCTGTAATGTTGAATATAGGTGATATACCCATGTCATCCAGTAACTCCACTTCATATGCATTTCCTGAATCAAATTTCTTCAAAATCTTACAGGGTTCAAACTTCCTCATCTTCAGCTTATTGTATGTGCCAATTGGAAATCTTTCCTTTCTCAGATACACCATCACTTCATCTCCCACTTCAAACTCCTTATGTCTCCTCTTCTCATCTTCTTTCTCCTTATACTTCTGGTTCATATCTTCCAATTGCTCCTTCACTTGAGTATGCACTTTCTCCATATTTTTTGCAAATTCCTCTGCTTCTGCACTCCTTTTATCTTCCATACTGATGTCTCTCAACTTTGTTATACCTCTAGGATGAACTCCAGTAACAATCTCAAAAGGTGTCTTCCTAGTACTCCTATTCACTGAATTATTGTAAGCAAACTTTGCTTGTGCAAGGACTAAATCCCAGCTTCCGGTCTTCTCTCCAACCAAGCATCTCAACAAATTCCCCAAACTCCTGTTTACTACCTCTATCTATCCATCTGTTTGTGGGTGAAAAGTAGAACTAAACTTCAAATTTGTCTTTAACTTCTTCCAAAGTGTCCTCCAAAAGTAACCAACAAACTTTGTATCTTTGGCTGAAACAATACTCCTAGGTAATCCATGCAATCTGACCACTTCCTTGAAAAACAAGTCTACTACATGTATTGCATCTATTATCTTCTTACAAGGTATGAAATGTGCCATTTTAGAAAAAAATTCCACCACCACAAATATAGAATCATTACCTCTATGTGTCTTCGACAAACCAAGTATGAAATCCATGTTGATATCCTCCCAAGGTCTCTCCGGAACTGTCAAAGGCTTAAACAATCCAACATTCTAACTACTCCCTTTTGCAACTTGACAAACTTTGCAACTCTACACAAATTTCCTAACATCCTTATGAATTTGTGGCCAAAAGTAATTCTCACTTACCAATGCTACTATCTTATCAATCCCAAAGTGTCCTGCCAATCCTGGACACTATGTTTTTCTTTCACCAAGTTATCCCTCATTGAAATCCGGGGTATACACAATTGATTCCCTTTGAAAAACATATCCTCCTAAATAAAATAATCCAACCACTAAATCCCGTCCTCCAAAATTGGTTCTTTACAAGCTCTCCAAGGTTCTACAAAATTTGGGTCTTCCTCATACAAGTTCTTCAATTCATCAAAGCCTAATACCTCCACTCTGATCTCTACCAGTAAATTCCTTCTCCTACTCAAGGCATCAACAACTCTATTTGACTTTCCACTCCTACACTTCAAAACAAAAATATAACTCTGCAATAATTCTACCCATCTCATGTGTCTTTGATTCAACTTACCTTGACTGTTCAAATATTGCAAAACCTGATGATCCGTATACAACACAAACTCCTTAGGAAACAAGTAATGTCTCCACTTCTTCAAGGCTTGAACTATGACATAAAACTCCTGGTCATACACTGAATATCTTCTCCTAGCATCATTCAATTTCTCATTGAAATAAGCTATAGGTCTTCCTTCTTGACTCAATACTACTCCAATTGCATTTCCACTTGCATCACGGTCTACTTGAAATACCTTATTAAAGTTTGGTAAAGCTAACATAGGCTGCTCAATCACCTTTTTTTTCAACAACTCAAAACTTTGATTTTCTCCAGATGTCCACCTAAATTCCCTCTTAACTCCTTTCATTGTTTTTGTCATAGGACTACAAATAGAACTAAAATTCCTAATGAACTTCCAGTAGAAACTAGCCAATCCATGAAATAATCTTACCTCTCTGATGCTATCTGGTGTAGGCCATTCAACAATTTCTCTTACCATCTCAAGATCCATCTTCAATCCATCCACAGATATCACAAATCCTAGTTATACCAATTCTTCCTTCATGAAACTACACTTAATGTTTATCAGCATCTGCTCTTCTCTCAGCCTCTGCAAAACTTGTCTTATATGCAACAAATGTTCTTCTCTAGTCTTATTGAAAATCAAGATGTCATCCAAATAAACAATCACAAACTTACCCAATAATTTCTTCAATACCTCATTCATCAACCTCATGAAAGTAATCGATGCATTTATTAGTCCAAAAGGCATCACCAACCACTCATACAATCCTTCATTTGTCTTGAATGATGTCTTCCATTCATCCCCTTCTCTGATTCTGATCTGATGATATCCACTCTTCAAGTCTATCTTTGTAAATTATTTAACTCTACTCAAACAATCCATAATGTCATCCATTCGAGGTAGAGGAAATCTATACTTCACCGTGATCTTGTTTATGGCTCTAGAGTCTATACACATCCTCCATTCTCCATCCTTTTTAGGTGATAGCACAATAGGTACTACACAAGGACTTAATATTTCTCTGATCAAACCATTCCTCAACAATTCTTGCACTTTTCTATTCAACTCTTCATTCTCTATAGGTGTCATCCAGTGTGCTACTTGATTAGGCAAACTATCTCTAGGAATCAAATACATGCAATGACTAATACTCCTCACATGTGGTAATCCATCAGGTACATTATCTGAAATGATCTCCTCATACTCTATTAGCAACTCCTTTAACTCCTCTGGTTGTTCTTCTACACACTTCAAGTCTTCAGCCTTCTTAGGAACCAAGGCATAACACATGTTCTCATGTCTAAATTGATCCAGAAATCTCCTTCCATCAACTAAACAAATTCTAGCATGCATACAAACTTCAACTTTAGGAACATCCTCCAATGGAAACAAAGTCTACTTCATTCCATTAGCAACAATGGTATATGTGTTCTTTCCATCATGAATAACCTATCTATCATACTACCAAGGTCTTCCCATCAAAACATGACATATTTCGATAGGCATGATATCACACAATACTTCATCATGGTAATTTCCTATCTTCAATTTTACCAAACATTGTTCACTTACCAGTATCTTATGCTCATCTTGAATCCATGCTATCTGATAGGGATTTAGGTGTTTCAATCTTTCCAACTTCAATTTGGTCACCATTTCTTCATAAACTAGGATCTTTGAGCTTCCACTATCAACAATCACTTTGCAACATTTACTAGCTACCTTGCATTTGGTCTGAAACAATTTTTTTCTCTGCAACGGTTCTTGCTCCATCTCACTTTGACATAGTACTCTTCTATTCACCAACACTTCTCCATCTTCCAGTTTATTATATGATCCATCATGATCCTCCTCAACAAAGGTTGTTCTTCTATTATTTTTGTCTTTCTACTTTTATCTCCTTGGTAGCATTCCGTGCTCTATGTCCTCCACCACATTTAAAACAAGTTCCCTGAATACTCTTTTCTCCTATCCTCTATCATCTTTCATATAGCCCTCGATGCAGTAACCACCATATCCTCCTCTTAAATTAATAATTTCCATCACCTCACGGTCTGAATCATCATTATTGTTGACTTATCTTCATTTCAATCTGCA
>VDFB02042861.1:73327-184979 GCA_007258455.2 Sequoia sempervirens
AGAGTTCTGCCTTCTGGGCTCCGACCTCCCACTTGCCGCCGGTGAATCTCCAAGAGGAACTTATCAAATGGTTGTCGTCCTGTGCCCTCCCAGCCGTCGGACCCCGGGTCTCTCGCTGTCGTTGGTGAATTCAAATTCTTCAACTTCCTTGCCTCATCATACTTGCATTTAGTGAGGCCATTAATGGCAATTGGGGTATTAATAGAAGGTTCATTCCTATCATTTTCACTTGACAGAGCTACAGAGAGTGATCAGAGAACTTTCTGGAGGAGCCCACCATCTTCGAGACCTTCACGCTCATCACTCTTGCCATCATCTCATCGATCGTAAGTGGATCCCACACCTCCTCGCATCGAGTGTTCGAGGTAGGTCCTCTGTTCGCCCTCGTGAACATTATTTTTGTGATTTCTAGGGGTTAAAATGAACAATAACCATCAAAACAACATGTGAAGGATAAAATATGGCACAACGAACAAAACCCATGTCCTCGAAAGTTGAGTAAACCAACACAACATCCTCTTGACCAATTCAGAACTTTATCTCTGTGTGATCGTTCTTCGTAGGGGCATTCGTGACCCTTGGGCCCAGACGCTCCCCTTGCCGGTGGTGAATTAGCAAAACAAATAACCAAACGGCTTTTGGGTCTCTCAAGCCTGGGTATCCGGGATTCCGCTCCCGGGATTCCCCCCCTCATTCTCCGTCAGGGAGACATTCAATCCTACGCCGAGGGATCCCTCTCTCGGCATAACTTTTCCTGGTCGGTAAGACCTCTCCCTGACTTAGAATCCTACGCCGAGGGCTCCCTCTACGCTGCCTTGAGACCCATCATCTTTGGCAAGACATTATGCCTTCGCCAGGACATCACGACGATATGATTTTCTTTTGGAAAGTGCATGACATCCTTCCACCGCCCGGGTCCCGGGCTTCCTTTTGTTGTTTGGAAAATTCTGTTGAACCTTGAATGTCCTTGACCATATCGGGCTCCCTCCTCCGGAGCTCTATCCCACGATCGTCATTTCAAAAAAGAAATCCTCCCCAACCTTCCATCCGTCGGGCTCTGGCTTTCCCATTTCCGTGAACACAAGATGAGAAATTTCGACGGCTGACACCGGCTCCAGGCCCGGTCCGCACCTTGACAATCAGCGAGACATTTGACTGTTGGCGAGACCTCTCTCTGAGGCGGATTTTCGCAATGACTAAAACTTTTGATTGACAAGACAAAAGAAGACTCTCACTGAGATGCATAATCCACTTTACCCGCTTCGCTATAGCTTTTAGATGTCGGGGAGACCCTATGTCGATCATACAATGTTTCACCGAGGGCACCCACTTATTCACATGTTGCTATAACAACCCCATTATCATGCCGACAAGGTCACTTCATCTTTCCATTCGGTGAGACCCCGAGCACCTCACCAAGACTATACACCAAAACAAATAAGCTACACTGAGCAGTTATGTTTTGTTTTATTCACTTTCACCAAGACATTTTCGCTTTCTTACCAACAGAGACCTCATCATGATATCGGCGAGCCAAAATGATGTCGGGGAAACCTCATGTAGAGTGATCTTGTTTCACTGAAAGCCACCCTGAGCTAGCGCTTTGTTCACTAAGAGGAAGCAGACCTCACACTGAAAGCCATTGTTACCTGTCGGCAAGACCTGACCTTTTCGTTATGACCTCCTACCGCAAACTCATGCTTGGCTGAAACAAAACCTGAATGTCATTCGGTGGGACACAACAAACCTCATGCTGATAGAATCCACCATAGTCTCACCATAAGTATATTCAAAGGGAATCCATGCATAAGGTCAGCGAGACCGAACATCTCTCGCCAAGACCTTACAACGATAGCAATGACTCCCCCCGATATGCATCCCTTACATGCCGGTTGGTGTGACAAAACGAAATTGCCATGACACAGCCTCGACAATGAAACCTCCGTCGATAGTTGAATGCATAGGGCTTGTGATCATCAAGACATCAAAGGGATTTATGCCGATAAAACCAGTAGCATGCAAATGTTAGAATAAAACAACATGGGTGTTGGGAAGACAATCATGGACCTATGCCGATATGGACCCAGACATGAAAATGCATAACTCGATTGATTCAATGGGGCAATATAGCAAACTACAGATGAAATATGTATACGGTAAAACTAGGTCATCCATGCTCGGTGTCCATCCGAATCCCAGGCTCCGCCATCCGGAAGTCCTTTCCTCATTTGTCGTTTCGAGGGGAAAATCTCGCCCGCCCCTCCGAGCTCCGAGCTCTGCCCTTCCTACCGCCGCATGACTGAAAATGAAATTGAATGGCAGACCCTTGTGCCAGGTCCGGTCTTGGCTATCAGTGAGACATTCATCTCTCACCAAGACCTCACCCTACAGTAGAGACCTTACGTCGACTTTCCTTCCCCTGTGATCACCGACACTCCTGTCGGGTTGCCCCCTCTGGACTTTCGCCCAACAATAGCAGTTCCAAACGGCGAGGGATGAGCAGCTTCCTGGTGCCTCTGACCCGGGCCCTCAAGTCAATTACAATCTTCTAACTGCCCTGCAGCCCTCCGGACCTCAGACCCTAGAGTTTTTTCTCCAGAATTCCATTTTTGATCTACCATCCCCAAACGGCTATCTCCTGATGGCTTCCGACCTTGTACCTCTGGGTGCTCCTAAATCAATCTAAATGGGCCCAATTCAAAATTTGAGCTCGACCCACATGCTTAATCTTGTTCTTTTTCATTGAGAACCTTTTAAATCATCAGATTCGATCAGGGAGAATCAACGGGAGCCCTCTGCCCTATTTTCCTTTCCAAAACGACATTCCTACCAGGGAAGTCCAGCCTTCCAGGCTCGAACTGTCCAAATGCCCTTAATCAAAAGACCGATGGCATCGAGAAATAAAGTATCATGTTATGCTTGATGGATTATTTGAAATGGATTTTATCTTTGGGATTTCAACTAACATGGATGTTTTTGCGATCAATTGCACTCACTACACTTTTACTTGCAAAATATATGGAATCGGGTACGGGACCTTCGAGGGCAGCCGTTGAAAAGGACAAGGGAAAGAAGTCAGGCAAGACTCTTCGAGGGAAAGAGGACAAGGACCAAATGAAATACCAATTCCAGGGTGAACCTCTACACTCGAAGGTCACCACGGATTGGAAGGAGATCACAGATACTAACATCGGCCACGTTAATATTGATGAATTTGCACAAAGGGTCAGGGTCAATCCAACGACCAAGAATGCAAGACTAATAAGGCAGAGCGGAATAGCAAAGGTAGCTAGCTTCCCTCCATCTCTTGTAGCCTCGGAGCTCGTCATGGCCTGTCGACAGGCATACCAATCAGATACAAGAACAATTGTCGACAGGGATGGTAACATTCTCGCCTACATGTCGGCTAAAGGAATCATAGAAACCTTACATATCCCTACTTTTCAAGAAATGGAAACGCCCACCATTAAAGAATGTCAGGCAACATGGGATGATAATCCAGCGGGGTGTAAAAGGTCAATAAATTATCATTGGCTTAAGGAAAAGCGGGGTAGCACTGCGAAGGTTCCTCACAAACTCTTCCACAATGACTTCCACGAAGATTATCATGACTTGGTCACGATGTTAAGCAGAGTGATGGGCCTCCCTACGGTTGCCTTCTTTCAGGAGTGGATGGTGTACTTCGTCGAGCAGATCCTTCGGGGGAATGGTGATGTTACAACAAAGACCTCATTCGATTGGGGAGGTATAATTAGCAACTACTTCCATGAGTAGTTCGTCAATGTAAAGAAGAGCTCCAAGTTCTATATGACTTCCTATCTTGTCTATTCCTTGGCAGACCGAAGACAATACAATGGATTGTTTGTAGCACCCGATCAGGAGTAGAGGCGAAGACTCAAGGTCTATGACAGATACCCCCAGCTCCAGTACAAAAACTTCAAGAGGGAGTATTGCAGGGTGAATGACGCCTTCATCGGCCATATTTTCAGAATGATTGGCGGAGACTTTGAGAGGAGGGTTTCCCACAGTGCCAGGGCATTTTTGAATCAGTATGCCTTCCTCTTCATTCAATACCCGAAGTTCACATACATTCGTGCCCAGGGTTTCACCGAAAGGCCAAACAAGTTGGCTCAATACCTCAATGACCGAATCATCCTATTGGAGCTTTCTCAGCAGCTCCAACACATACAGGTAGTCTTCAGTGGAAAACACATAGCAGGGATCTCTTATCCCATGACTCTCGGCCAGGGCATGTATAGACTGCAAACCTCCCAATGCGCTGCTAATTCTGAGAAAGAACTGAAGGATTACCATTTTCACTTGCATACTGCTCGCCCACGGATGGACCCATATGGACACATAAGGAAGGCATTGGGGCCAGGATTCACTCATCTCCACCACATTGAGGACTTTTGGGGGGATTGTCAAGATGACAAAGAGGTATGTGCAAAGCACTACATGCAGATGACAGCATATTTCATAAGAAAGGTGCAGCCCTTTCCCATTCCGGATCAAGTTCAAGAGGACGAGAGCACCTTAATGGATCCCAGGTACCCTGTAGTTGTCAATTTTCCGCTACCAACAATAGATTGGGATGAGCAAGAGGTCGATGACCTCAATATCATAACCAAGCCAATCTTGGATCATACTAAGGAGTGGCTTGATGGACGGATAGCCCAATTGAAATGGTAGGAAGTGATTCTGACTTATGAAGGGCTCAAAAGTGAGCCAAGTGCCACAAAGGATGCCGCTGCCACCACTTCAACTGGTGGGACATCCAAGTCTCCTCCGGTCACCAAATCTAAGAAGAGAAAGGAGATAGAAACATAACAGTCTCCTGACCCCAAGGTCTATACAAGGAAGGATTCGGGGGGTTCACCCTCCAAAAGACTTAAGAAAATAGGGGGTACAATGGAACAACTCTTGACACAAGAAGTAGAAGGTACTGATCAAATCAAGGCTGTCTTGGCTCTTCCTGCCCCAACTGTCGCACCACCTACCTCCCTGGCTATGGTCACTGCTTCGCCACCGGTGGTGGACATCTTTGTCCATCTTACCTCTTTGCCCCTGACCGAGCCTGTGATTGTAATTGACTCTTCTTCCGCCTTGACAATGCCTCCTTCCTCTACTGCCATGTCACCCACTACGTCACTCCCATTACCTATGGTGGCTGCACCAATGCCCACTCCCACCTTGCTTGAGGCCTTCTTGAAGCACATGGAGAATATCCCTTCCAAGCTCTCCAAGATCCTCATGGATCCTACGCTTCAGGCAGCCTTGGCTAAGGTCCTTGCCACTTCCCAACCTTCACAGCCTTCGACAGGGCCGCCTGCCATGGAAGTCACCATGCTAATTTCCAAGGAGTGGGAAGAGTGAGAACAAGAGGCCTCAAAGCCCTTTGAGGAGGAGGCCGATGAATATCACGAGCACCTAGAGTATGAACATCACATTATTGACAGGGTCACCTACGAGGAGGAGGGAACTGGTTCCTCGGAGAGCGGGGACAAGGAAGATAGCACTGGTGGAAAGATAATCGTGCAAGCCTTTGACGATGATCTTGAAGAAGAGTTGGCCCGGTAGCCAAAGGACACCAAATCAGAGGTAGAAAGGCCGCTCCTTGAAGAAGAAGAACAGCAGCAAGAAGACAAAATTGAGGGAGAAGCCCAAGCTGTCAAGGGCCTCGAGATCGAGCAATTCAAAGAACATGTGCATGAGGTTCAACAAGTTAAAGGAAAGAAAGGGGAGGAAGTGGAAAAGAAAGAAAGTCCCCTACAGTAGTCATTGGCCAAGCCTCCTATTAAGTGCATTGTGTTCATCCAAGACTCCGATGAAGAAGAAGGAGATGCTGTTGAGGAAAAAGAAAAGTCCCCAGAAGATAAGAGAGCGGAAACCTTGGCCTTGACCGAGAGGGGCGAGGGTGACCATGATTCACCTAAGGGAAAATCTACCATACCAGAATGGTTAGAAAAACAGCTTGAAAAGAAAACTCCTATACTAAAAGACCCAAGGGCGAGGCTAGAGGCTATCGTAGCCCAATCTCAAATCACAACAAAGAAGGAAAAGAAACTTAAGATCCAATCCAAGGTAACGATGGGCGCTTCTGGGTCTTGAGTTGTGCAAGTAGCCACGCCTGTGATCGGTCAGGAAGGGATAACTTACAACATCTCCACCATCAACTTGGGGAATGCCACTAGAGAATAGAAGGTAGGGCATCTTGAGGAGTCAGTGGCCATGGTGGTACATTTGATAAGGCAGGATAAGATTTCAAAAGATGAGCTCAAAGCACAGGTGGCGGCTTTAATAGATTACATTCAACAGTGGTCATCGATGGATGACCTTCCTGCCACGTCCCCAACTGCACCCCAGTTGTTGTCCAAGGAATAGATTGATAAGATGGAGAGAAGAAATAACTTGGAGAAGACGACAGAGGACTGGTTCCGACGAGTCTTACATGTTGGAAACATGGGAATTGGCCAGGCTGTTCAGACAACCAACAAGTTCTTGGACCTGCAGCAATCCTTGAAGGGAACCAAGAGGCTATGCACTGACTTCCCTATAGCATACGACTCCACCTTTCCAAAGATCGAGGCTATCCTTCAATTGTTGAAAGCCACGTGGGAAGAGGAGCTTGCGTTTAAGAAGGATGATCATTGGCTGATGGATGTATGGTGGAGGGACTTTGGCAATAGGAAGGAAAGGTTGGAGCACATAATGAGCAAGGTGGATCTGGATATGGAATAGATAAAGGAAATCAGGGAAAAATGCGCTCGTTATCTCAAGCTGATGACGAAGTATGATATGGCCACAATACAGATGGATCTAGAAAAGGTGAGGCCCTACTTCCAGAAGAAAATGGAGGACGGGATGTCTAACGAAATAACAATGGAATTTATGAGTTTTTCTGCTCGTGCATTTGACCAATCAGAGCTATTCAGAGACCAGGGTGCAAAGTATGATGAGGATTGGAAAAGGCTAGAGGATAACATGAAGGAATGGAGCTACCAAGTGCTAAGGTATGATATTATTGAAGAGGACAAGCTCCGGGCAGTCATCCTCAAGTTCATGGAATATGCAGCATCCAAGAAGTAGGAGGACAACCCTATTAATGATAAAGAGCTCCCTAAAGAGTAGCTACAGTAAAACAACAATCAACTAAAAGACAAAATGCTACATTGCCGTCACTAGAGGACAAAATAGGGAAAATGAAAAAATGTAATTTTAAATTATGATATATTGGGGGTAGGTGAAACGCTATTTTGTAATGAATCTTGGCCACACAATGAGAATTAATCTTGGCAATTCATTTGAATTTTTGGTCACTATAAATAGGGCTCTCCTCTCATTTGCAAAGGGAGTTGAGTTGTTGTAAAGACATGCTGTAGAAATTTAAAAGGAAAAGACATTGACTTGGTGCATTTTCTGAGTTTCTCACATGTTGCTTGATTCAATCTCCATTGTTAGATGTTTAACTTAGGTTTTATTATTGTTCTAGTTAACTATTTTCTTGCTTTGGTAGATTTTAGGAATGTTGTCCTGTGATCATGAAAATTCCTACTGTGTAGATGACTTCTTAGTCAATACTTTTTGCTATTTGTTGATGGTAGATAGCTGTGTAAAGTTAGTCTGGGCTTGAATTCAAAGCTGCTCCAAAACTTTTATCTTTGTTCATGCATGCACATGGTGAATGAAAGACAAAAAAATTGTAGACCTTAGAAGATAGCACAAATTCCATGAGACTGTGAGATCTTTGGTTAAGTGGAATATTGTTTCCAAGAAGCTTTCCTTTGCAGGAACTCCATCATCACTGTTCACAATTAGTTGTAGATCCAGGAACCTCCTCTCTTCCCTGTCCTTTTTCATTTTATTTAATGAGTAACCTATGCTAAGGTTCATTACGCATTGTAAAGCTAAATCCAATGACAAAATGGAGTTCAAGGCAATTGTTTGAACCTATAGGAAACACACAGTAACTTTTCCATCTTAAGAACCCCATTTATAGATCCAACTTCCCTTGCTTCATGATCCATCCGTAAGTCGGCCTTGTGATTCTAGCAAATCACATCAAAAAATTGAGATATTCCAAGCACTTTAAAGACCTAACATTAGAGACCTTGGGATAGTGTTCTGCAATTTGATTGTGGAAGATTGTCTTTCAAGAGAGGTAGTGCACTTACGCACTGCCTGTGTTGAGAAGTGCATAAAAAACACATCAACAAATTCAGCTTACAGGCTTGATATTACATGCCTGACATACGATATTCCTATATGCTCCTTAATGCGAGCTAAAATATAACATCTCAAATCTATTATTCATCTCATTGCCTTTCTAATGATCTATTACAATGATTTATATCACATTTTGAGATCTAGAATCATCCGCGTTGGCCAAAGATCATTACAATCTTTGATGAAGAAAATGTAATGTGCGCAAGAAATAGGTTGGCCTCAAATTTGAATTACTCCTTGGTGAATGAATAGGATGAAGTGTGGACCTATAATTAAGGTTCAGGACACTCCACAAAACAATTTGAATCACACCATCAAGATCCACAAGTTACAGGAAATATCCACAAGCGATCAAACTAGCCGTTAGGTTTGAAATTATTTCAGTGTCGGTTCAAGAAACTACCATTAAATTCAGAAGCAATAACTTGCTAGAAAAAGATCCAATCATGCTCAAATCTTGGAATAAGGAAAATTAACATATCCACGATGTAAACATAGATCCACAAGGTCTGGTGAGCAACTATGAAGAAAACCTTAATCCACCAACTTAAACTGAACAAGAACAAAAACTGAAAGGAAATATTTTTGGTTGATGCAAGATTTCCAAGAACCAAGGATGCTCCTGCATCACTATCTATTTATAACCCTCCAGTGGCCAGCTCTCGAGTGTGTCTACAACTACTTCATATCACATGCACTAGAAAAATATAAGTTACTTCATTCCAAAGGCTTCATTCACATCGCTCAATAATTCAAAGAGTGGTGGGAAAACTCATATTCATATGGTAGTTTTTACTCAAAAGATAGATTGGCAGCATAATGATAATCTTCTTCTTTTTTCATTATTTGTAGCAGTTACATATTTATATGAAGAGAACTAACAAAAATCCTACTTTCTAGTTAATAGAGTCTTTTTAACAAATTTCCAATAATAGAGGGACTTTAAAGCCCATGATATACAATATTAAAGAGGCTTGCATGAGCCATAAATTTTTTGAAACTGAAAAATAATAGAATTATAAAGACTTGATCCAAAACATGTGCTTCTAGAATCTTGGCACTCGCCCACTTGTTTTCAAAAGTATGAAGATCCACATTCATTTCCCTTTGACTGGAGTGGTGATGGAGAGTGGAGTTGACTTGAGAAATGCTCGAAGGATAAACCATTAAATCAACATAAATAAGCTTAATTCACCTAACTTCAAGAAATAAAGTTTGTACACTTATTCATAAAAAGAGAGCAATTATTTTTCCTAAAGGTAATCAATTGGCAGGGTAATTTGGGCTAAAGGGTTTAGATTTGCATATTCAACCCATTATGTTGATGAGGTTATTTTTACCTCATCATTTCCTCCCCTTCCTAAGTCCGAGTAGGTCCTCCTGCTCTCTGGTGTGTCCCCTGTCCATCATTCCTCCTATTCATCTCCTCATACTTGGCACTGAGATCATAGACATCATCTGCCTTTGTGTCCAATATCTTTGGGTTCCTTAAGAATCCCTGATGAAAGGTGACTCTTTGTTTCCACCTAGAAAAGTTGTCCTCACTTTGGTCTAGAGTGGTATATACTGAAGGAGATGGTGAAAGAAGCAAGGGAGGTCTATACCTCATACCAATCCAATTAATCTTTAATTCTTCAAGAATTTTAGCCAAAGCTATTGCTCTTCTGTAGGACCATCTAATATTAAGAGGTGAAATTATTTCCCTCTTCTTGAGATGCATAGGAAGAGGGGTATACCTCTCTTCACATGCATATCATGTTGGTCCTATTAATTGTGGCCCTTGTTCCTAAAAGTGATCATGACACAACCAGAGGTTGTTATTGTATTTGACCTGTACTTCCTTTTTAAGTTTGACACCCATAAATTGTTTCTTGAAATAGAAAGGCTTCCTATGAGGGTACCTCATCTGTAACCCTACAGTCTTTTCCACCTGTGTATATTCTCTTGATCTTTCCTTCTAGTGAAGTTTATTTTTCATAGTGGACAGGAATGGTCTCAATTCTACTTCTCCCACAAAGAAGTTAATAAAGAAATCTGTATACTTTTCTAAGAGAAAATTGTGAACAAAGAACTCACACAACAAATTCTACTGCTTAGGGAGTGACTCAACAAATATTTTTACAAATTCTCTGTCATTATGGTCATGAGAATGGTTTTGGAAAATTCTTTACAATTTCCATCTTAAAATTTTCTCATTAAGAAACATGGAGTACAGCCTAGATGGTCTTTTGCGGGCTAATAATAATTCACCAATTTCACAGGCATCCTATTTTCCCCTATATGCCCGATGGAAAGATTCTTTTAACATTACCAATTCCCTTTTCAATCTATTATTTTAAAATTTCACATCCTTCAAGAGATAGCAATACTCTATCCATTTCATTAATATTGGGGGAATGTGTATCTGGAACCAGTCTATAACAATAGGTTCAGTTTGTGTCCCCTTTGATTCCATAATTGGTTGAGTGTCACTCTCTTGCAGATTTTGTTCTAGCTAGCCACAATTTTACTCATAGAGGCATTTAATTCAATTTCCTGTCTATTCTTTTCTTCTTCGAAAGCACTGAATAATTGCATAAAATTACTTTTCAAATCTTGAATACACTTATCTTTTTCACACAGAGCAACCTGATGTTGCTTACCCTGTTGATTCCATTGTTGAATCTGGTATTGCAGTTGCTCGATAAAATTTTATTTTTCCTCTATTTGTGTAGTCAATTTGGCAATTTCCTGGTCTCTTTTATGTACAATGGAAATTTGCAACTCAATTTCTTCTTTCTGCTAGTTAATTTGTACTTCATCATCTTGCAACCTGGCTCTCAATCCCACAATTTATGCCTTTAACTCTTCTAATTCTTCATTTTTCTGACTGGATTCTATATCCCCTGTGTCCTTAGAGAAAGATGCATGAGGAGTTTTCTCATCAGGATGAGGCACATTGTCCTCCTTAGTGTCCTTAGGAAGAGATGAGTAAGGCACTTCTTCTATTTCTTCAGTATTCACAATATGGGGCATATTTTCTTCTTCATTATTCATTGAATGAGGTATATTTCCTTCTTTAGTTTCTACAGGTAAGGTGGAGTGAGGAATTTCCCCATCAATATGAGGCATGTCTTCTTCTTCACTAGTATCCATAGAGAAAGATGAATGAGGATTTGCATGAGGAACTTTTTCAACAAATTTAGGTATGTTTTCCAATCCGTCAAGAAAAGGAGAGAATCCTCCCATAGGTTTATCTTCATTCTGCCTTGAATGTGGCGATTGTATTTTCTCCCCTTCCTATTCTTCAGGTGATAGGGTTTCCTTGCCCTTTTCCTCTTGCTTTTCTGTGTTATTTATTTCTTCACCTTTAGGTGGACTATCAATTTCTACCACCTTTATTGGAGTCTTGGCCTTTTTCCTTTCTGGAGTACTACCTACATCCTGAGGTTCGGTTTCATTGGACCTTGAAGATAGCCTTTTACTCCTTTGTAGAGGAGTTGTTTGAAAAAAACTTTACTTCATTTCTTTTTCTTTCGAGGAGGCTCCTCTTCTCCTTCAAAATGCACAATTTCCACCTCCCCTTCCTGTCCTGGGATTTGTAATTCATCTGGAAAAGTTTCCAGCGCATCACCATTGGGAGTTGTGGAGGTATGTTGGGATTTAGGGTACCTAATGCCTTCGAGGAGGGTTCTTCTATAGACTACTCCTTTTGTTTAGAGGATTCTCCCTCCTCAAGTGACCTCCCTGGCTCCTCATTTTCAAATTTTTGTAGAAACCTTTGCCACTTCTTTTTTAGCTTTTTTCAAAAATGGTATTTACATATTGGTTGTATCAGGCCATGATGTTTAAGGGGCCACGTTCCAACTTTATACTTTTCCATCATAGTGTTGATTGAATGGCAAAGAAAAGTTGGTAAATTTACCCTAAGAGTAGGTTCCTCAATGTCGTGGCGTAAATGAGTCAGCAAGCGGAAAGGGGGTCCCACAACTGTAGTCATTTGTCCCTCACAAGTGAATTATCTAATAATCCAAGCTGCAGAAGACCTCTAGGGTTCCATAATAGACATTCTATGGATTCCCCTTCCCTATGGAACTGTTCTATTAAATTTTGATAGGGGACGTGGGTATTTTCATTCAAATGAATTCCTTTATTCTCAAGATCAGAAAGATGAGCAATGATTTTCGTACTTACCTGAAATTTTTTTCCACGCACCACAGTCTTCCCATCTATGAAATTCTCAAAAAATTCCTTCACAAGCTACTTTGTGTACCCTTCAAATTGTTTCATGAAGTCTAGCCATCCAACTCTGTGGAATAATGTTGCTATATTTCTCAATGCCAACAATGGCGTTGTAGAAGTTGGCTCAGAATTCTTTTTAGTGCCTCCCATTTTTTATCTCCTGGTGAGATTTTGCAAAACTCTGGAATTATCTCCTCATTGAATTATAGATGGAAAAAGAGTTATGTGTTGATATACTCAATGGGGAAGGAACTAATTACCAGCTTTCTTGTCACCTTGTTGCATAATTATGATGACCTTTCATGGGGTATTACAATTACTGTCATACTCTTAGCTATCATGTAAAAGGGCACAAGTTTCAAAATTATAAGGAGGAACGGATCATACCAATTAATTAACCTTTATTCAAAACAAGTACTAACTCTTTAAAATGAATAAATTTGCACATACCTTAAGTCTTGTCATTAGATCAAACATCACTCACCTATGCTGACGTAATTGGATAGCCATATGGTTGCTGATGGTGGCGGTGGATAATAATGGCATGGATGGGATGGTTGAAGTGATAGTGGAAATTATTATGACAAAAGGTGGCATAATAATCTTATTTATTATGGAAAGATTCAGTATAATGTGGCAAAATAATGATAAGGGAGCAGATCTCGAAGCAACATTAAAGGATGGGCATGCGTGAAACTTAGGAAAAATCAAAAAATCTAGAAAGACAAAATTTTATACCAAAAATCCAGAGCATTACCAAGAATATGCAACTGAAGTAGAGAAGAAGAGAGTTCTAGATCATCATATAGAGATGTCATCAGAACATGCTGACCAAATTGAGGATTCTGGAGCATCACTAAAAGATGTAGCTAGAGCAACAACCAAAATTTCTAGAGCATTGTCGAAAGATGCAGCTAGAGTAGCAATCAAAATTTCTGGAGCATCGTCGAAAGATGTTGTTGGAGTAGCAACCAAAATTTTTAGAGCATCATCAAAAGATGTAGCCGGAGCAACAACCAAATTTTTTGAAGCATTGTCGAAAGATGTAGCTGGAGGAAGAACAACAAAATTCCATAGCATCGCTAAAAAGATGCGACCGAAAGGAAGAAACAACATAATTTCAGAGCATCGCTGAAAAGATGCAGCTGGAAGGAAGAAACAACAGAATTATAGAGGATTGCTGAAAAGATGCGATCGGAAGGAAGAAACAAAAAAATTCTGAAGCATCATTGAAAAGATGTAGCCGAAAGGAAGAAAGTTGTGAAATTTTTTCCTTGGCTTCCCGAAGCACCGTTGAGTGATGCATTAGAATACAGGATTAGAGTGATGAGTGACACCAGTCTGCTGTACAGATTCCAGAGCATTGCAACAATAATCTCTGGAGCATTGTAGCAACTGTGCTGATAGATTCTGGAGTATCGTAGCAAGGTGTGTCAGAATTGTGCTTGGAAAAAGGTGAAGTCCTACAAAATGGAGAAATTTTTTTAGTCAGGTCCAAATGTCAAAAACTGATCAAAAACATTAAAAAATGGAGTAGTTTTTTTTTGGGGGGGTTGACAAAACTATGTTGACCTTACTGCAGCAGAGTCAACGCAGTGAATTTCTCCCTGTGTTTCCACCATTTTTGTAAACTCTTCCTTGTGAACAGGTTTATGATAGAGACGTAATTAGTGCCCATTAACTAGGGAAGTTTGGGTATCACCATCAATAGGTTTTAGCTGGACTGGACCATTAGCAAACACTTCAAAAAATTTGTATGGTCCGAGCCACTATGTCCTGAGTTTCCCTTGATGATCCTTGTATCTGGAATCGAACAATAATGCCCAATCCCCGATATGGAATTCTTTCTCTTTGATGTGTTTTCCATGTCAGACCTTACATTGTTGTTTGATCAATTCAATTTGATGGATAGTGTCCAAACAGAGTTTGTCCAGTTCACTAAGTTGTAAAACTCTCTTGATTTGGGCTTGTTTAAGATCCATGCCCAATTCCATAGTTGTCCTAAGGGTTTGGAGTTCAAATTCAATGGGTAAGAGGGGATTCTTACCAAAAACTAACTCATAGGGGTTGTAGCTAGTGGTTGATTTCCACATCATGTTGTATGCCTAGACAACTTCTGTTAGTTTCCTAGCCCAGTCTTTCCTTCCCGAAGAAGCCGTTTTTGTCAAAATATTTTCTAGCTCCCTATTAGTGACCTCAACTTGTTTGTTTTCCTGCAAGTGGTAGGGTGGGGACTTCTTGTGACTTACTTGGAAGTGATCTGTGAATGCTAGCATCACTTTGAACATAAATTGGGGGCCTTGGTCCATGACGATTGTTCTTGGAGCTCCAAACTTGAGGAAGATTCTATTGTAGAGGAAATCAGCTACCTGTTCCTCCTTGGAAATACGTAGGGCTTGCACTTCTGCCCACTTAGTTAGGTAGTCGGTACAGACTAAAATATACTATTTTCCTTGCGAAGGAGGGTCTATTGGCCCGATAAAATCCAATCCCCATTTTTTGAAGGGTTCAAAGACTACTTGAGGCTGTAGGGGATTTTTGTTAGAAGCAATTGGTCTACCTACTCTTTGACATTCATCACATCGGTACACATATTTCTTGATGTCCTTATGCATTGAGGGCCAGTAGTATCCTGCTCCCAAAATATTGTGAGTTGTCCTTTTAGCATAATAATGCCCTCTTGAAGGGTCATCATGACAGGCTCTGAGGATACTATAGGTCTCATCTACCCTCACACACTGTCGTAAAACCATATTAGGTCCACATTGAAACAAGATTCCATTTATCTATTTAAAAAGGGGCACTTTCTCTAACGAGGGGTTTCTTTTGTTTTGATGAGAAATGAGGTGGCACTTCTGTAGTGGCCAAATAATTTGCAATGTTAGCAAACCAAGGGGTTTTAACAAAGATGGAAAACAAATTTTCATTTGGAAACTCATCTTGTACCGGAGCACAATCGCCATCATGTTTAATCCTAGATAAGAAATCTGCGGCCACATTGGATTTCCCTGGTTTGTCAACAATTGTGACATTGAATTCTTGGAGAAGTAACCACCTGATTATCCTTGCATTTACCACTAGTTTGTTTATGAGATGCTTAATGGTCAGGTGATTTGTATGCACTGTAACTTTATATCCCGTGACATAATGTAGAAATTTCTTAATGGCATGCACTATGGCCAAGAATTATTTCTCTGTTGTGGTGTAATTCTTTTTTGTTGATGTCAAGTTCTTGTTGATGAAGTATATAGCATATTTCACTCCATTCTCATATTCTTGCCTTAGGAATGCTCCAATGGAATCATCAAACGCATCAGCATAAATATGGAATGGGAGATTCCAATTAGGCCTTTGAAGGACAAGGGCAGAAATGAGTTTCTTCTTGATAATTTCAAATGAGGACTAATACTCAGGCATCCAAATGAAGTTAACATTTTTCTGAAGGAGAGAAAACATTGGGGCTGCAATTTTTCTAAAGTTTTCTATGAATATTCGATAGTATCCTACATGCCCTAAGAAACCCCTGACATCAATCTATGTTTTTGGGACCTCAAGTTGTTGTATGACTTTGATTTTCTTAGGATCAACCTTAATCCCTTCGGCTGAAATGTGGTGTCCCAACACTATTCCTTGTTCCACCATGATCAAGCATTTTTCGTGACTTCGGGACAACTCATGATCTTCACATCATTTTAATACCCTATCTAGATTTGTGAGGGCTTCATCAAAGGTTGAACCATATACAGTGAAGTCATCCATGTAGACTTCCATGCACTCATTTACCAACTCAACAAATATAGCCAGGATGGCCCTCTGAAATGTGGCAGGAGCATTACACATTCCAAAGGGAAGAACTCTATATGTAAATTTCCCCCAAGGGCAAGTGAAGGTTGTCTTATCCTGGTATTTTATTGCTACCTGTATCTGGTTGTATCCACTAAATCTGTCCAAGAATGAAAAATATTTCCTCTCTACCAAGTTATCCAACACTTGGTCCACTAATGGTAGGGGAAAATAATCTTTGCATGTTGCCTTGTTAAGCTCCTTATAATCTACACAAACTCTCCACTTCCCATTCTTCTTTGGAACTACAACCAAGGGTGACACCCACTTGTCAGAAATTGGGTAGATAAATCCTACTTGTAAGATTTTCTCAATCTCAATCTTAACGGTGTCTTTAAGGGCAGGATTGAGCCTCCATTGTGGTTGGTGAATAGTTTTAACGTCCTTAGTATAGATATGATGCGTGCACACACTGGGGTGTATTCCTCTCATCTCTTTATAGTCCTAGGCGAACGCTTTAGATCTACTCACTAGGGTTTCAAACAATCTTTGTTCTTCCATTTCAGTCAACCAACTATTGATGTTCAAAGTTTTTCCTGGAAACAACATAAAGGTTTTGACTCCCAGATGGTTGGACATGACAGTGTACATAGGACTTATCAGGGTGTTAAGTTGACAGCTATGCGGTATAGTTTTATGAAGTGGGGAAACATCTGCAAAGAAATGGCAGGTTTCTAGAACTAAGTTCATCAAAGGGCAAGGTAGTCCAATAAAACTAGCACCATCAAATTCTGCTTGATCTAAGTTGATTGGGTCTCCTAGGATTTCTTCTACATCTGACATCTCCTCACTTCCCAAATCAATGGAAAAAAATTCCATTTCATCTTCCAATTCATCCTCTAGCTCTTCACCATGTTGTTTAATAACTACCATGGCTAGTGAAGATAAATTCTCCTATCATTGGGGATTTTTGGTTCATCAACCCATAATTTTTTGTGTTCAACAAGCTTGGTAGGAGGATAGAAAAACAAATTTTTGCTATTAGATCCATGGGAGATGGTCATTCCTCCCTCCCTACAATCAATTTTGGCTACAACTGTAGCCAGCCATGGTCATCCCAGAATTATTGGATAACTATCTTTGGGCGTAAGGGATTCAATTATTTGGAAATCCACTGGATATTCCCATTCATCCACCTTAACGAGAATGTTTTTAATGATGCCTTTGGGAATAGCAATGGATTGGTTTGCCATCTGTAAGACTGTAGTTGTGGGGCGTAGATCAGTAAGTCCTAATTTTTCCATCACATCAATAGTCATTGCGTTAATGGCTTCTCCAAGGTCCACTAAAGTGTTAGGTATTGCCACCTCATTAACTATTACTGTTATAAGTGGACTTCCTGGGTCATCATATTTCAGAGCAGTGACTGTTCCAGCTAACAAATCAGCTAGGTACATATTTATATGAATAGTGTTGATTCATTTTGGCTTTCTCCCTGGTGTTTTGATGCACAACTATTTAATCAACTGGTTTAACTCAGATATCTTCTTAATCGCCTGTAACAAGGGAACTTCAATCTGCAATTGTTTAATTTCCTATATCAACGCAGTCTCGGTGGTTGAGATCATTTCTAGAGCGTCTTCCACAGGAATTGGTTTCAGTCACTCCAGGAAAGGTGCTTTGATTTTTTCCTTAGCCATGGGATACTTCAGAGGTTCAGTTGAAGGTTGTTTGTCTCTTAGTGTTGGATCCTTTCGAAGTTCAGTTGGAGATTGACCCCCCTCCTCCTGAGGTAGGTCGGAAGCTCCAGCTGAAGATGGCTGAGGTTCTACAGATGTAGGTATAATGGAATTTTTCTCAGCAGACTTCGTGATAGGTTCATCGATGAATTCTTCAATAGTCGACTACGAAAATGTTTTACCAGACCTCAATTGCAGGTTTCCATAGTGTATGGCATTAAGCCCAGTGACATTGTCTTGTTTGTCGGAATACATTGGAGTATTTGGGCGATTGTTCTTTGGGTTAGGAACTGGTTGCACTGGAAGTGGTGGTTGGTTAACTTGCTCAGTTTTTGGAGTATTCTAGGGTGGTGGTAGGAGATTCTGTTGTTGGGTAGGAATTCTTTTAGGGCCAGTGTAAAATTCATGCTGAGGTTGGTTCCATTGAGGAATGGGATTTGAGGGTACCACTACGGTTGAGGTTGATTAGGCCACTGAGGGTTACCCCAAGGTTGGTTTGTCCATTCTGGTGGTCCCCAAGGATAGGTTCCCTAATTAGAGGGTACTGGAGGTGGTACTTGAGGCTAGGGTGTTGTCCATTGGTTATTGTTCCAATTTGGTTGGGGCCGCAAGTTAGGATTGAAATTTTGGTTGTAGGAAAAATTACCTCTAGTTCTTTGGTTGACAACGTTCACTTCTTCCTCCACTGGGGTTATTCTTTTCTTGGAATTTTTGATGGCATTCAGGAGCTCACACTAGTCAGTGGGGTGATTTTTTTCACACACTTGACAAATGTCAATCTTATCAACTTTTTCCAAGGGACATTCTCTTAGCAAATGTTTGTTTCGGCATCGAGGGAAATAGATAGATAAGGTCTCAATGTTTTTTGTTTTAGCCCAGATGTCATCTAAAGTGGTGTTTAACTAGACGAGAATGTTAGTCTTGAAGTTGGTGATTTCTTCACGAAGTTTTCTAATGTCATTGGAACCTCTATAGAGGGTGGACTTCCTAATTCCTCCTCGAGTTCGAGAGAAGTTCTAACATAACTCTGTAATCTCTTCCAGTCTCAGTTGGGACACATCTCCTTTTCCCATTAAATCTAAACTCCTTCGAGCTTCATCATCGAGACCTTTGAGAAATAAGGTCTTCAAAATATTAAGACTTATAACTTCTCCACCATAGTGTTTGGATAAGAAGATAAACATATCTAGATAATCCTCTAAACTTTCGTCCTCATTTTACCTTATTTTAAACAGTTCTTTCCTATCACTCACTTTGTAGTAACTTTGGTATTTCTCCAAAAATATAGACTCCATTTCATCCCAGGAGGTTATCGACTGAGAAGCTAACCCCATAAACTAACGCATAGTTGAGTCTTTCAGAGTGGAAGGGAAAAGCTTTAGTTTTTTATTATCAGTCTTGTAGTCATATGTCTGACACAAGACTTTGAATTCAAATAGAAATTGATCAAGGTCCTTAGTAGACAAGCCTCGAAAGGTTGGAAAAAAGGTCAATGGATATTTTTCATTTTCGTATCATCATATGCATCAATCACGATAGGATAAGTGAATGTGTGTGGTGGAGGGTTATCATTATTGTTATTATTGTTGGCATTTCTTCGGTCACCCATGATGTTGAAGAAAATATGATTTTTGTCCCAAGTTCGTTCAGTTGGGCGCAATTTAGGAGTTATAAAGGAATATGCTCCTCTTCAACTATAGATTCTCTTTCTGGAGTATATGGGAAGGTCTCAGGTTTACCCCATTCAGTCAATTCCTCTGTAACTCCTCCCTACTTGTTGTTGGTACATCGATTGGGGGGGTTTTTGGTATGAATCTTTTGTGGGGGCCTTGTTTCTTGACCATGCAGAAAAGAAGCCAAAGAGATATTCCTATCCCTAAAAGAGGTATTCATGATATCTCCTACTAACACTAGAAAAAGGATTCCCCAGTAATGGTGCCAAAAAGTGATAGGTTGTTGTTAGGTCCTAACACTTTAGTGAATAAACACATCAATATATCAACCGGGCAGTGTCCAACGGCTGTATGCAATAAAAGACATCTCAACTTCTCTCTCAGGTTTCCTAAATACTAACCTACTAAATAAAAGTTCTACACTAAGCAACCTCTAATATTGAAAGTAGTAAACCATCTATCTAGAAAGCGAGAAAATGACTCAAACCAGAAAATAGAAAACTAAGAATAAAAAAAGCATTACCACTAGACTAGAAAGCATGAAAATGATTAATCTAAAGAATGCATAAATTTCTGAGGAAGTAAAACATGTAAAGAATTTAGGGAACATTTATCTAATGTAAAAGATAACAAGCCAACTGCTAATCATAAAACAATTTAATAGAATCAATTGAAGAAAGGTGCTCCAGACATTCAAATGTTAAGCTCAGAAACTACGGACTTAGTTGCAACTTGCAGGCTTGACACTAACAGCATAACATATACTCATGAAAGTGAAATGCAATTCAACTGTTATCTACTAAAAGGAAGTACAAAATAAGAAATAGGATACTTATCTATCTATCTATAACCCTTGAGTGGTCAGCTCTCGAGTGTGTCTATAACTACTTCAGATTACACGCACTGGAAAAATTTAAGTTACTTCATTCCAAAGGCTTCATTCACATCGCTCAATAATTCAAAGAGTGGAGAGAAAACTCATATTCATATGGTAGTTTTTACTCAAAAGACAGATTGGCAACATAATGATAATCTTCTTCTTTTTTCATTATTTGCAGCAGTTACATATTTATATGAAGAGAACTAACAAAAATCCTACTTTCTAGTTAATAGAGTCTTTTTAACAGATTGCCAATAATAGAGGGACTTTAAAGCCCATGATATACAATATTAAAGAGGCTCACATGAGCCATAAATTTTTTGCAACTGAAAAAATAACAAAATTATAAAGACTCGGCCCAAAACATGTGCTTTTGGAATTTTGACGCTTGCCCAGTTGTTTTCAAAAGTATGAAGATCATCATTCATTTCCCTTTGATTGGAGTGGTGATGGAGAGTGGAGTTGAGCTACAAAATTCTTGAAGGCTAAACCATTAAATCAACATAAATAAGCTTAATTCGCCTAACTTCAAGAAATAAAGTTTGTACACTTATTCATAAAAAGAGAGCAAGTATTTTTCCTAAAGGTAATCAATTGGTAGGGTAATTTGGGCTGAAGGGTTTAGATTTGCATATTGATCCCATTATGTTGATGAGGTTATTTTTACCTCACTAGGTGACACCCTAAAGGAAGAAGGGCTTAAAATGTCAACTGGACCAGTAATGACTGGTGGTGAAGAAGTTGAAATCTTGGAAGAAGAGGCTTTAAAAGTTAAAGATGAGTCAGTTAAGGCAGATTCATTTGGGATGTTGTAGGAAAAAACAATAGAGGAGGAGTTCTGGTCAACCCCAAAGAAAAAGGGAAAACAGAGGAAAGCGGATGTGGGAGGTGACTCTAAACCTGGTAGGCCCAACCAACAACATACCAGGAATAGGGAGATAACAAAAGAGATGGCCATAGGTAAATATAGGACATTGGAAGTGTCGTCGAAGAAGGGTAAAAAATGAGGGTCTTGTCCTAGAATGTGAGAGGTGTAAATAGATCTCACAAACAGCTGACACTGAAAAACTATGTGATGGAACATAAGATTAATGTTTTGCTTCTACAGGAAATCAAAATGAAGAAAACAAACTTTGATAATATAACTAAGTATATATGGTTGGGTGCCCTCTTCTCTTGCAGTGATGCTGATGGGGCATCTGGTGGGCTTGCTGTGATGTTGAATCCTAATAGGATCACTGGTTCTGAAATTTTTAAATGCCAGAGCAGTGTGTGGGTCAAGTTCTCTTACCTAGGAGGTTGTTGGTTTCTCATCAATGTCTAAGCCCCTAACCAAAGGAATGCTAGGTGCACCCTTTGGCAGGATCTTACTAAATAGATAAACATTAATAGAGGGTCTCACTGGCTATTGGCTAGAGACTTCAACTCTCCTTTGTATCCTTTGGAGAAAAGTGGAGAGCTTGTGGACTACTCTGACAACATGTCTAATCTAGCAAATTTTTTAAGTAACAACAGCTTGGTTGACATTGACTTGTTGGGTCAATCATTCATGTGGACCAATAGGAATCTTGGGGATGGGTTGATCCAGGTCATACTTGACAGATTTCTTTGTTATCACAATTGGATGGTGTTGCTTAATGCCAATCTACTCACACTACCCTGTATTGTCTCTAATCATAACCCTCTGTTGTTAGTCATGAATGTATTGTTTGCTATGGGACACTTTCCTTTTCAGTTTTAGATTATGTGGAACTCCCATCTTGATTTTAGGAATAAAGTTGTTGAATGGTGGAATATCTCTATACATGGCTCCCCTATGTTCAATATTTTTAACAAACTTAAGCATGTCAAAAATATGGTGAAGGGTTGGAATAAGAGATTTTTTGGGGATGTCTTTTTGAAGAAAAAGAGCCTTAGGAGATAAGCTAAAGGTATACAAAAAATAATGGAAGAGGGGGATATTAGCCTGCTAACTTGTAACCAGGAAAGAGAGATCCGTGTGGAATGAGAAAAAAATTTAAAGGATGAGATATTTTGGAAACAAAAATCTAGAGTCTAGTGGCTGTAGGAGGGTGACAAAAATACCTCTTTTTTTCATGTTTTTGTCCTTAAACACAAGAAAAGGAACCAGATTAGTAAGCTTCAAAATGAGCAGGGGGTCTTGGTTAGCATGCCCTCCCAGATTGGGCTAGTGGCTTCTAGTTACTTTCAAAAGGCTTACTTGGCTCCTCACGAGGCCACCAATGTGGCTATGGACAACTTGCTACTGGACCCTCTCCCTTCCACCCTAACCCTAGATGATAATAACAACATCCTTTGTGTTGTCACTCCTAAGGAAGTCTGAATGAATGTTTTCAGTATGGGTGCCTATAAGGCACCCACCCTAGATGGGTTCCCCCCAATTTTCTTCCAAATATTTTGAGATATTGTTGAGGGGGACCTTGTCCTGGTAGCTAGGGATTTCTTCAAATTTGGTTAGATACTCAAATAGCTAAATCACACCTTTATTTCCCTTGTTCCCAGGGTTGATGAACCCCAGTCTATGACTGAATTTAAACCCATAAGCCTCTGCAATACCATTTACAAGATCTCTTAAATATTGGTGAACCGCCTAAAACCCTTGAAAAAATGATAAGCCCTACCTAAAAAGTTTTTGTTCTAGGTCATCATATCTTGGAGGCAGCCATAACCACCCATAAAATTTTACACTCCATGGATAGATGCAATAATTCCAGTATGGCTTTCAAACTGGATATTTCAAAAGCATACATGATAAGGTGTTATGGGATTTTATTCCCAAAGTCCTATCTAAGTTCAATTTTCAACAAAGGGTGATTAACCTCTTGATGGAATGCATTACCACTATGAGATACTCTATTTTGGTTAATGGGCCCTCCTTTGGCTTCTTGAATGGTGGGAGAGGTATCAGATAGGGTGATCCTCTCTTGCCCTATTTGTTCATCATGGTTGCAGATGTCTTTAGTAGCAACATATCCAAACTACTATCAGAGGGCTCCATAAAGGGAGTTAAACATGCCACTTCACTAGAACCTATTATTATCCAACAATTCGTTGATGATACAATAATCTTTGGGAAGGCTTTAGTGGTTGAAGCAAAAAAATGGAAAATTTTCCTTAGTAATTATGCTACTTGCTTTGGCTAGTATATAAATTATAATAAAAGCATGATTTACTTCTTCAACAACACTCCTCTCCAAGCTTGGGTGACTATTGTCCTAGGTTGTGTGAGTGGATCTCTCCCTTTGGTGTATTTAGGGCTACCCCTTATTGTCAAGGAATTCACTCCTACCTTTTGGAACACAGTTCTTGAAAGGATCCAAAGGAAAGTGGTAGGGTGGAAAGGCTCCATTCGCAACCATGCTAGTAAGTTGCAACTTTTGTTTGTTGCTCTTCAAGGGATCCCTGTCTACTTCCTTTATATCTTTAAGATCCCCAGATATATTGTTAAGAAGTTTGAAAAAATTCAAAGGAACTTCTTATGGTTTGGGATAGAGGAAAAGAAGAATTTTGCTTTGGTTAGCTGGGACAAAGTTTGTATGCCTAAATCTTGTGGTGGGCTTGGAATCAGGAATGTCCAATGCACCAATAAAGCCTTACTTGCTAAGGTTGGTTGGGACCAATTAAGGAATAAAAAGGACTAGTGCAAGATCATGAATGCTAAGTATCTTTGCAATAGACCCATGATTAAATGCCTCTCTGATGATCACCCTTCTAGATCTCTGGCATGGAAGAAAATTTGTAGAATGCAAGGGTTGCTCATGTTCGAGATGAAATGGAAGCTTGGGAATGGTAATAACATCATATTTTGGGAGGACCCTTGGTTGCTTGACTCCCCCCTTTGGTACTCATATTTCAGGAACCTGATGAGACCTGCACAACTCTTCTTTGGTAAGTACATAAGTGACTACCTTCTTGGTCAGTCGGGTGCTAGGCGGTGGAAACATTTACTTCTTTGATGCCCTTTGTCCCTAGAGTTATTTAATCTTGGTAATTCTTTGCAAGTGTTGCTCTCCCTCACCAGATTACCCCTATCCAACTTTGAAGATGAATTCTATTGGATCAAAGATACATAGGGAAATCTTTCCGTCAAAATGACTTACACTTTGTTGTCGGTTCAAGGTGATAATAGTAGACTCTGGAGATAGGTCTGGAATAGGCACATGATTCTGAAAACCAATTTATTCTAGTGGATGGCTTGTCATAACAAGATACTAACTCAAGATAACCTGAGGAAAAGGGGATTTTAGATCCCAAATAGGTGTTTTTTGTGTAAATGAAATGAAGATTCTATTGATCATTTATTACTGCACTGCCCACTTGCTATTGGTGTCTAGGAGCTAGCTTTTAAGAAGCTAGGCACCCACTAGACTATGTGTAGGGACATCAAATCCTTCATTTTGGGGTGGTATGGGCCCTTTCAACATCCTATCCCTAGAGATATTTTGAACCAAGTCCCCCCCATCATCTATTGGTGCTTGTGGAAAGAGAGAAACAACCGAATATTTAGGAATATTGAGATGATCCCTAAGGAGGTATTTGGTATAGGGCTAAGACTTGTTTCTAAAAATATTTTGACTTACAATGGGAAAACCCTAGAAAAATATCCTACTGAGTGGGAGATCAAAATGGCTAAAGCTTGAAATAGGAATCTTGAGATCAACTCCTTTGACAACTCTAAGGCCCAAGCTAGGTAGGGCATGGTTTGGAAACCTCTAGATTATGGATGGCATAAACTCAATTTTGATGGTGTGGGCAAGGGGAACCCGGGTAGGGCTAGCATCGGGGGGATTATCAAGGATAGCAGGGGTAACTTTGTGGTTGGTTACTTAGGGGATATAGGGATTTAGACCTCCATGACTATGGAAGACAGGGCGCTGCTAAAGGGCGTCCAATTAGTTGTTACTATGGGGATAAAGAAATTGCTCATAGAAGGGAATTCCAAGTTGGTGATTGATTCTATCAAATGTGGTAGATTGTTAGGGTGGAACACCAGAGATATCTTGTTAGAGTACATAAATCACATGGTGTCAAAGTTGGATATGAAGATCTTTACTCACATATTTCCTGAGGGAAACCAAGTTGTTGATGCCTTGGATAATCTTGGCTCCTATTGGAGCATGTCCAAGTGTTGGAGGAATATTGGGAACTTACTGCTAGAACTATAAGGTATTATCCTTAAGGAACAAAGAAGCTTAGTTACCCATGATGTCATTTAAAATTGTGATTGTCAATGCTTTATGGGTGGTCCACATATTTTTTCTTTGGGTGATGTGGACGAAGATGGATGATGAGGTGTTAATTATGTGGCATCATTTGAATAATGGGGTGAAGGTTGGGGTTACAGAGCTAATATAATGAGGAGTGATGGGAATAACAATAGGTTAATGGCTAAGTTTGGGGTGTCCATATGCAAATTTAAGTTGCTGTCTTATCATATCCCACGTATATCTTTACGCACTTCAAATTTAAAATTTGATATGACTATTTATTTCCATGTGAAGCTTTTGCTAAGTCCCATAAACACCACTAAAAAGTTAATTAAGATAAAATGTAGAGACTTAGGGAAGTCTAAATTTGGCCCCATGGCCATTTTTTCTTGGTACTTGTGCAATTACAACTTGGTAGGAAAACCTATCAATATCATTATTTCTCACAAACACTATCGTAGGTGTTTAAAGATTTTCAATAATGGGCCCACATAGATTTCCTTTTTGGAAATAACTCCTGAAGCATGTAATCTACAGATCATCTTGATTACTCGATTTCATCTTGGTTGGCCTAAAAGAATGGTTTTTTGGGTGGTCTACCATATTGATAGACATTTTAACTTCTTTCTCTCGTAGGATTCCTAGGTTCTCAGAGTGAAGCATAGAGAAATGGGTGGTGATAGGGTGAGCATGGAGCTAGATAATTGTGAAGAATTTTGTAAAGATCCTCTAGTTTTTCATATTTGTGTCGACGGAGGGATAGCGCCATTAATGGAATGCTTGGTTGATTATGATGCAAGGATATCGACACAATTTGCAAGCTCTTGGAAAGACAGAAGGGTAACGATGGGAGGTATCTCCTTCAAGGTCAATGAGGAGGTAATTGCTTAGGTGAAAAGGCTCTCTTGCACCAAAAAGAAGTATGTTAAGCACACCAAGGCCTAGGGCATTGAAAGCCTCAATGCTTTCTTTAAAGAAAATGAAAAATCTATCTGTACCCAGTTTGGTTTCGAAAGAGAAGCTCTCCCTCAGTCGTGGGACCAAGTTTGTCTGGCTCTAATGAAGTATGTGACTTTGGAGGTTATACATAAGGTTTTCTATTATTATCACCTGTCTCTTTTAAATCATCTTTGCCACAAAATGCTATTGAGTTTTCCATTTTTCTTACTTATTGATTTAGAGATTTCTATTGAGAAATTTTTGGACTCTATTGCCTAAAACCATGAAGAAACACCACCCTTGCCACTCCACCAGGGCACCATCTTGAGGCTTTATCATTTTGATCTGGCTCTTTTCTCACCCAAACCCATTTCTGCTATTCGTATTGAGGAAGTCGAACCCCCTGTCAGACCAATATGAATCCCTCTCCAGCTGAGTCTAAGGGCCACAAAAGAAAAACCCTTCTGGAGAATACTGAAACCCCCAAGCCTAAACCTCTCGCCAAAAAGAAAAAGGGTGGTGTGGGGAATGCTCAATGTGAGCTCAAAGTTGCTCCCCACAAGATGGACATCAAACCTACAGCTAAGAAAAAAATTAAAGAAGAGGGGAAAGGCTAGGGAGAGTTGTTGGCCACTGACAGCAAAGCGAAGAATATTCTTGGTAAAGATTCCAAGGGGGACACCATGGTGGTGGCTATTGTGGAGACAGGTTTAGAGAATACTAGCATTAGGAGATCCCACAGGCTGGCAAAAAATAGTAAGAAAGTTTTGGTTAATAAATTTCTAGTGATGAGGAGTAGTCTAACAGTAAAGGAAAGAGGAAGGAGGAAGGCACAGAGGAGGAGGAGGAGGAATTCATTGAAAGGCCTGGTCACTTTTCTGACTTCAACAAGATGCTCAAGGATGACTCGACAACCCAGTCCTCGGACCCCTAGGATATGGAAGAAGATAATGCAAATATTTTGGACAAAGTGGAGGATTATAACATGTTGCTGGAGTGGGTGGAGAAGCTCAATAAGAAATTCAATGGTTTGACTCGGTTCACTGTCAAGATGATCCACCGTGCGGCTGGTACCCTTTCTACTACGCTTAAGGACGAGATGGATAAGAAGGCTATGGAGGAGGGTCCCAATTGGGTTGGGGAGGATGTTATTAACCTCCTCTCTTAGAATTGGGAGGGTGCTAGTTAGTTTGTTGCTTCTATGTCTAGTTTGCTCAGTTGTTGGTTGTCAGTTGTCTATCTGATGTTTCTATGTTTTTTTTTTGTAGTTAATGTTATGTTTCTCTGGAACTAATATTTTTTGGCCCTTGTGGCTTGTTGTGTAAAGGGTACATCACCCTATAAATGTTGCTTAATATATCAAAAAAAATCATGCATACATATATATATATGTACACATATGTATGTATGTACATATATGTATATATATGTATGCATGTATGTATATATATGTATGCATGTATGTATATATATGTATGCATGTATGTATATATATGTGTGTGTGTGTACATACATACATATATATATGTACATTCATACATACATACATACATACATACATACATACATACATACATACATACATACATACATACATACATATATATAATATGTATATATGTATGTATGTGTATGTATATATATGGTATGGGATATTATACCTGAATTAATGAATAGTTCATGACTGTAACCATATATGATTTATTTTTTGTTATAAAACCATTGTCGTATTCTATTTTGTCAGCATATTTAAATAGTAGTATACATATAAATATAGTGTATTTTCCATAAAGTTAATACTGGTAAAAAAAATTATTTCTACTGTGATGATTTCACAATAAAACTACAAAAATTAATATATGAAACTATCATTTAATTGTTATGGATTTGATTCATTTATTTCCAATCAACATATCAAACGGTATAAATATGCATCATATGTTATGAACTGGTTTCTTATGGATTTAACCTGCATGACATCAAAGATTAGTTAGCATTGCATATAAATTGAATATTGCATGAAATTGAGAAACATAATTAGTTAGAGATCGAATTACATGTCAATAATCAAATTGCATATCAATAACCAAATTACATGTCAATTATATATTTAACCATCATTATGCATGAAAGGATTGAAATAATAAAATATCTTCTAATGAAAGACAAATAAATCAAGTCTTATCATACTAGAACCATTTGCAGGCAAACCAGAAATTGAATTGACAATTTTATTTGTCAATCAATTCCCAGTTTTAAAAAAAAATCATGCACTAACTATTACTGACCATTCATTATGTTTATTCCAACAAACAAAAATTACAATCACATTCAAGTTTAAATATCAAGGAATTATTAGAGCAATTCAAATGATTTTATTGATTTCACATTGCACAGGGTAACATTTACAATCCTTTAATTGAACATTGGTCCAATTTCTAATGCTTTGTTTATCTTCTGTGAATTCTTGTCTCCTCTCAAATTGCATTCATATATTTCTCCAAACAATTTGCATTATCTTTCTTTTCTTTTCTTACTTTATCCTCTCTAAAATGTGCAACTCCTCTACTCCAATCTACACGTTCTACTTATTTGGAAACTTCCTAATTTGTGCCTTCTCTATCCTATGCATACTCATCTTTACTTTGTTATTATATATGTGAAAATAAGTCATTAAAATATGTAATATGATTACTCAAACAAGATGTTATTCACAATAGCTTTTTCTCTTAGCCGATGATATAATAATCCTCCTTTTTAAAACTATATTTTCTCCCTACACATGCTTCTTTCCTCTACTTATTTCTTTTCTCCTACCAAATTCACCCAAGTGTGGTGCATCCTATTCTTTCCTTCAATCTACTAGTGTCTAGATCATATGTGGGGCTATTTTCACTTGGATTATTTTCCCCTACTCAATCTCATCAAACCTTCTCTGCAAACTCCCATCTGCATTCCTTTCTTGACTGGGCACTCTCATTTTTTTCCCCTGTTCACTGTGTTTCCACCTATCTCCTCACATCTCTTCCACGCCTTCCTCCATATCCTTCCTTTATGTTTGTGTGGATTTTTCTTTAACTGTGTTGCTCTTTTTTTTAATTTTTTGGTCTTCTTTTTCTTATGCCACACTCTACCATTTCTTTCTTTGGTTTTTTTAAAAAATCTGACCTTTTATCTCCCTCTTCTTGTGGAAACATAGGCCTTATCTATGCTTTCTCTTCTTATTCAAATTTCCATTCACACCACCATGGAATACAGCCAACTAATCCCCTCATGGAAACTGAATGGTTGCTAAATAACAATTTCCATAACTATATTAATTCTTTCATGCTAATAATAATGCCTTGTCATCATTCACACATGGTCATAAATGTGGACATCAAAATTAAAATGGAAATTAACCTTTGTTGCCTCAAAAATCCTATTTAAAACTATACAAACAATTTGGAGAAGACTGAATATGCCAATTTGACATAGTTGGGTGTCGACAGGAAAAAAATTGAAAGTTCTTTGATTCACACAAAAATTGGTGAGTAGGTTTGGAATGATGCCCCACAAACTCCCACAAAAGTATTTTTCTCCAAACCTTAAGAATTGTGAGATATTAAACTTCTCATAAGTTGATGGGATTAAATAAGAAGTTTTAATATCTCCCAAACAATGGATTTTGTGATCGTGAAATCTTCACCAATAATTCATAAATATCCTCAACCATCTTCCTATCAAATTATTTGTCGTCAAACCTCATAGATTGCCCTGAACAATTGTTTTACTAAAGCTAATCTATTACACGCTGACACGAAAATTTCACAAAACTGAACAGTGCAACTTTAACTACAACCAATGCCAGGAAATGTTAAATGAAGCCTAAAAAACACCAAAACTGAAACTGAAACTTGAATATTTTTTGGGGTGATGTCAATTTCCAGTTTGCTTGGATGCTCCTACATCATCTTCATATAATCATTTTGTGTCATAAACTAATTTTATTGCATTTTTTAATTATATTAATGATAAATTCAATTATTAAAGAAATCCAATATATTGAATGCAAAATTTGATATTTTTGAAAAGATTAGAATAAGTTAACTATTGTTGACCATGTGATCTTTTTGAAATATCTTATATGTTATGACGAATTGAATGTTATTGATGAATTTTGTAAGTGCAAGTGTGTGCAGTTGCAAGGTGACAGGTTGAAGGATGAGAACATAATTGAAGTAGGATTGTTTAGCCAGATCAAACGATAAGCTAGATGGAATCTGGGTGCATACACCATGAAATGGCATGATAAATACATTTAAATTCATATAGGAAATTATATTGAGCTGACTGAAAAGAATAGACTTGAGAAGCAAAAACACATAAATTGTTATTTAATTGTCTATCCCTAATTTGTGTGAATTTGAATTTGAAAGAAAATAAAAATGTGGCTTACCAAATGAATGAATGTATGTAATTTGGAAAATAAAATGAAATAAGATACGATTTCATTACAATATAATTGATCCTAGAAAATAAAATAAAAGTACATTACATTTTTGTTATTTACCAACAAACATATAAATACACACACACACACAGATATATATAATGTGTCTTTATATATATATATCAAAATGTGTATGTAAATGCAAGTGTATAACAAATATGTAATTATATACATAAATATATGTGTGTGTGTGTGTGTGGTATACACACACACACACACACACACACACACACACACACACACACACACACACATATATATATATATATATATTTATATGAAAATAAGAAATTGAAGTTGAAATTGATAATTGAACATTATTGAATTTAATTGAAAATTCAATGGGAAATATGGGAAGATTCCCCATGTCATGGCCTATAAACACATTATGGTCGATTAATTTAAATCAGATAGTGGGTGGTAATGGAAATAATGCCATAATGGAAATGACCCAACATCATGCAAAAATGTTTCTATCTTGAAGGGCATAATGAAGAAAAAGCACAACAAATAGAATCAACTAGCTCGAAGGCAAAAAGTAGGGAAAAAGAGCTCATGGAAGGGGAAAAATCAGTCGAAAGCTTCGCAAAAAGCTCGATTTCAAGGTAAATTGATCCCTTTGGAAATAAGCTTGATTTTATTATTATTTTTGTCAAAATGCTAGTAGTATTCTTTCCATATTGTCAAATAACTCAATAGCATAGTAAAATGTATTTTTATGTATGTGTTTGTTACGGCCTTGAGTCGAATGTTTGTGTAGTGTTGACCACCTTTTTGGGTCGCATGGCCAATCGATTGCCTTGCATGGACGATACCTAAGTTTAGTGCCTTATTAGCTAGCTGTCAAAGCTAGGTTGAGGCTTCAAAGCCATTATTGAATCAGTTTTCACTTGATCTTGCATGATGGGGCTAGCCATACTATGGCTATCAGAATTCCATTATGATTGACAGTATATTTTAACATATTAAAACATTATAGAGGATTGATTATCGATAGTATGGGAGGGAATAATACTTTTGTGTATCACTTCCAATGTATCAATATTCATTATTGGTTGGGTCGATAATGGTAAAGGGCTTAAAACTATTGCTATAAGAATATGTCATATGTATGTATAATGCTGTTTTATGATGTCGCCATTGTTCAATAGGAATGATAGAGTAATTAAGTTTGAGATTCATTAAACCCTTATATGGTTTGATCTACAATATCAATGGGTTGTTTCTTTAAAAGTATTATAGATATAAGTCTGCATGTCAAAATACATGGTGTAAAAATAGCATGCCTTTAATGGGAATTCTCGAATATGACCCCTGATTAGCTAAGGAAGAAATGTATCAGTCATATAAGGGGTAGTCATTCCTAGAGCAACTAGTGAATGCCTTGCTTACAACCTTGAAAGCATGAGTTCTGTCAAGAACCTCGAAAACTTATGAGTTTTGTCTCATAACTGAATGATTGCTTAGGTTTCACAATGATGAGCATGTCTTTCTTAGATTCATTTTATTCATATATAGTTGCGCAATGAATTTTTTAGTATTGTTTATGTATTCAAAGTTCTAAATAATGGACATTTTATTTTCATGAATGAAGCTAGGTTAGCCTGATTTGGCTAATGAAATTTTAATGGTTTTTCCTCGATATTGATAGTTGAGTTAGCTATAGACAATAATGTTATGGCATAAACAACATTGTTCATTATCTGTTCATTGTAGACAACCTCGTTTTGTTAAAAACAATGAACATTTAATTGTAATGTTATCCTTTTGTAACTGTTTAGCTGGAAATAGCATAGTATTGTTGTAAACAATGAATGTTCTATTGGAAACGACACTGCTTTGTCATAAGTTGTAATTGTTTAGCTGGAAATAACATAGTATTGTTGTAAACAATGAATTTTCTATTTGAAACAACATTGTTTTGTCATAAATTGTAACTATTTAGTTGGAAACAACATAGTATTGTTGTAAATAGTGAATGATTTGTTGGAAATGACATTGTTTTGTCATAAATTGTAATTGTTTAGCTGGAAACAACATTGTACTATTGCAAATAGTGAATATTCTATTGGAAACGACATTGTTTTGTCATAAACTGTAACTGTTTAGTTGGAAACAACATTGTAATATTGTAAATAGTGAATGTTCTGTTGGAAACGACATTGTTTGTTGTGAAAATGTATATTAGTTGAAAACAGTCTTGTTTAGTAAGTGTTTAAATGAAACAGCATTGTGTAAATACAAACCATGAATGTTCTATACAAAACAACTTGTTTTGCAACTATTTAGTTGGAAATAGTATGGTTTTATTTTAAACAGAGAAAGTGTTCATATGTAAACAACATAGTTGAATATTACAACTTGTATGATACAAATGGAATAGTAGTATGTGAGAAACTGTTAATGTAGATTTAATTCTAAATTCAAATATTCCCTGAATTCCTAACAAATGGAAATGTCAAAATGGAACATTATTAAGTGATAGCAATTTAATTTAATGGTTTTAATTTATAATGTATGCACAACCAATAACTTAAGTAGGCACATATATGTGTATGCACATAAACTCTCATCTATGTACATACATATACTTGTGACATACCTTCTTTTGTTTCTTAATTAATTTTTAAATGGATAATGTTTTATGTTGAAAGTAAGCATGGGTCATGTGGATGATATGACTGAATATTGTAATGTACAATTCCATTTGAATCATGTATCTGATTTCTGCTTATTGAGGAAATTAGTAATCTAAAATTCTTTTCTTTAGACATATGTGAGAAGAATATTCTTTTACTTGAATAGAACAATGATACCTAAATAGACTAGAGCACCTCAGGGTAGATGTTGCTAGAGGCTAGATAGTTGTTTTGAAACTTTGTGTAGTAGAAAGTTACCTTCCAGGATGGGTGCCGAAATGGAGTTCAAAGAGTGTAGGTTTTCTTTACCATAAACTATTGTTTGTTGCAACAATTTTTATGCTTGGCCATGAAACAATTTTTATGCTTGGCCATGAAATATAGTTGATTTTGTATGTATGAACTCTGTGATAACACTCTCTGCCATTCCTCACATAGATCTTGCATTTTCTTTTCTAACATGTAGATAGAAATTGCACGTTGATGTATGGACATGCACTAGATTCCACCTTGTAGATTGTTCTCTTGCTAAACTTTTCGTGCAGGGTCAGGTATTCTTCAAGTTGGAAGAATTCTAAGGAAGTGTAAGCTTTGTGGTTGGGTGGTAAAGTGCTTCAACCATGTTATCATCCACCAATGAAGGCAAGCATCAAGAGGAAACTTAATGTACACGAGACTATTTAGTCTATGTTGTAACCTTGATGTAATACTTGATGTACCTTGATGTAAATTTTTTTCAATGAAATAACTTTGTGGCCTTATGAGCCAAGTCAAACTTGATATTATAATTTGACTTTCGAATTGAATATATGAATCTTGACTCATTTTAATTAGACATGTGTTTCTATAATTGACTATAGCTACTTAGCTATGTCTTTTTAATTTGATTATATTCATTTTTCATTTGCAATAATATTAATTACGTAATAATTTAGAATGGGATTACATTTTTCCTGAAAAGAAAAGGGTTATTTATTTTTACAATTATTGGATATATGCATGTTATATTGTCTTCATGAGGAAAGTAGTTTTCTTTTATATGTGATTTTTCTTTACCTTCTTGGATGGGTGTTGAATATGGACTAACAAAGGGGAGTATATTTTCTTTTCCAGATCTACCTACCATTTACAATTAATTTCTTTGGCCAAAGCTATGGGTACCAAATTGAAATAGATGGATGCTATTTTATTCTCTCTATCATATCTTGATATTACTTGTCATAGCATGTTCATATGTGAAATGCATGTAGATATATTAGGTTGCACTAGATTCCATCCTACCAACCGTTTCCAAGTTGCTAGGCTTCTCATGGAGGGTCGAGTATTCTTCATATTAGGAAGAATTTTGGGGAAGCATAAGATTCATGGTTGGGTGGAAAAGTGCCTAAGCCATGTTCTCATATCTTGGTTTGTAGAAGACCATTGGGTTAGTGGTGACCAAAGACTCTAGTGATTATGTTCCTTTTATATCTTTGCTTGTATTGTTATGACTAGATGGGCATGAGAGCTTGAGTACTATTTTTGCATAAATTATATCTTGTACTCTATAATATTTTACTAGATAGTACTTCATGTGATGATGTATCTTATTTCTTTTTCTTAATATTCTAGATTAGACACTTTTACACGTGAGATTTAATATGTCATTTGTATATGTTGAAAATGTTTCATTTCATTTCTATATTTATGTGAAAATGAGTTACTATTTATTTTCGTGAGATAGTTTAGGATTTAGAACCTTACATCTCTATTATTTATTTTTGATGAATATTCCCAATTTACTTTATGTTAAAATAAAATAGTACAATATTCACAAAAAAAGGATAGAGTGGTAAACATGCATACCCACAAAGTCTAACGAGACAAATTCTAGTACAAGGATTAGAAATAAAACATTAGGTAGCTAAGGTTGCACTAACAATAGGTGGATCTTTATCATATAATTAAATCCCCAAACATCTATGGGGATGGTGTCATCAAGAGGCTCCTAGTTAGTAATAATGTCTTCATCCTCAATAGTGTTTTTAATTGGTTGTTGTTGACTGAGAGATGGAAATTTGTAGCCAAGGAAACTTTTTAGAGCTTGATCAAATGGTTTCCTTGTGCTTCTAAGAAGAGGGAGAAGGTTGTCGGGAAGTCAGCCTAGGAGATTGGGACTAGCTATGTGTAGTAGAGTCATGTGAATTTCCCCGGGATTGAGAGTGACAACCTCTCCCAAAAAAATAGTTGTGGCAATGCTAATGACCCCTTGGAGGAGAGGAAGAGTCTAGAGGCACCCTATCAAGAATATAGGGGGCATTCCCCTAATGGTCCAACAACTCTTAGAGGTGAGAAAACTCAAGTGCAAATTTATAAGTTTGCACTTGAATATATAAAAAACATTGGAGAAAATCATAACCTTGGTGTAAAGAGAAATGAATATCACCACTACAATTGGAAAAAAAAAAGTAGAATTCATATCTTTCCAAATGTAGAAAATAATATTTTCCCTAAAAGTATGCCATAGTTGAGTGTATTTGACTAGGAGACAAGGAAAATCTCCCAGAAAAACCATATCCTTAGAGAATGGAGAAGGATGAAATGATTTAAAGAGATCATGGATCCAATTTTAGGCTTCTTGTGCATGAGGGAAAAAATAGAAAAGGTGCTTGATATTCTCCAAATGTCCACAAAAAGGACAATACGAACAAGGGATTCCCATTTAAATTAACCACTTTACCATCAGAAGGCCTTGATGGAGAATGCACCATGCAAAGTAAGCCAACTTAGGCTCAAGAATGATAAACCAAATATATTTGAAATCAACAATGCCAAATTCCAATAGAAGATTGCAACTGCTAATGATGACTGAGCTATTCAACCATGGGAAGATGTGGAGAGAACCATGAATAGCCTTTACAAGGTATATAGTTTTGAAGAGGGCTATTTGGGTACCACTTTGAATCCTTCCACCAGAACTTGAGGGATCAAACCCCAACCTTATAAGACATGTGAGGAATAGAAGAAATAACAGCTTAAAAAAATTCCTAGCCTTGATTGGTGAGATTGAGCTTAAGTTTGAATTCAAAGCATGAAAGAGAGCTCTTAGTGGCCCTATGGATAAGGTTTGGAATAATCCACACTCCACATTTGAAAAGGAAAAGAGTGTGGATCCAAGGAAACTTGGCTAGATGTCAGCCTTGAGACCTAAAAATAGGAGACCAACAAATGGATTATTGGATGATGGATAAATCATTTTGGAAGGCATTACCCACCCATTTGAGCTAGGGTTTAATGGATTCCCAAGATTTCTAGATTTTTTTAATAACAAAGATGCCCTAAATAGTAACTATCTCATGCATAGTGATGAGGGTTCCCAAGTCTATCGGGCTTTCCAAGTGGGATGCAAATGGGAAACTAGAGTTAATGTATTTATGAACAAGGATTTTTCAACTTTCATTACCCTCAAGCTCATGGATGATCCATTTGGCACATAGGGAAATTCCCTACCGAGGAATGGAAATTATACCAAGTTCCCTAGTGTCACGAGGAAGACAACAAAAATTCCAAGCAACACAATGAAAGTCATGATTTATGTCACTATAATCCCAAAGGAAATTGTGAAGGAGTTTCTCAATCTTTAAGTAGAGGCCTTATAGGGGGGCCAATATGAGAATTAGTGACATGTATTGCAACAAGAATTTTCATACAAATCTAAAAAATGTAGTCATCGAAAGAGGCTTGGTGATCCAATATTGCAACCTTTTTTCAATTTGAGTGATAACTAATTGCCAAAGCTTGATGGTTGAGGCCTAAAACACAAAGGGGATCCCCAAGAATCAAAATACTTCTCCATGATCAATACATTTCCACCCAAAACAATTAATCCAAGTAGGTTTGGGAAGGAAATATTGATGATAGCATTGGGCCTTTTGTAATTGAATACTAGATCTTGAGGCTTGATAGAAGGTATCTAGGCAATGTAGGGCCTAGTTGAAATTTTCCTTCTCAAGGAGAAAGAGGAATGAGTCATCGATAAAGTGGCCATTGACTAGATAGTATTAAAAATGTGGAAGATAAATCCCTTTGACATGGGATTGGGAAATTCCCTAGGCCAACAAGTACCCAAATCCCTTAGCTTCCAAAAGAGTTAGGGCAACATGACATCCTTGGAAGATACACTTGTAAATCCCAAAAGTGTTGGATTTTTGACCAACATGGTGATGCAAGTAGAATCATTAAAAAAAAAAATTCTTTTAGTTTGAATGAATCATGGGCCAAATCTAAGGCTCTACAACATGACAAAAATGAAAGGTCATTCAATCTAATTGTAGGCTTTGAAGAAATTGATTTTTATGAAAAGGGAAGGTTGTTAAGAGAAGCAAGCCTATTCCATACCTTCCCAAGTAAAAATGATGTTATCTAGAATGAACCTAGATTTAATCAAATCATATTTTTTAAGGGTAAAAAATCAGGGGAATCATGGATCAAAGCTTGATGGACAAGGATTTCACAATGATTTTGTAAGAAACATTAAGCAATGTGATAGGCTTCCAATTATATATTTCTTCAGGATCTCTAAACTTAGGTATGGATTTTATTTCCTTTATTAATTATGTTTCCCAATGTTTCAATTGCATGGCTTCAATATATACATGATGCAGGTAATCACACAATGTATCCCAAAAGTTATAAAATTCATAAGGAAATTCATCCAAGCTATGGGCTTTATCATTGGCCATTGAAAAATAGCCTCCCTAAGGTCATCTTGAGTGAGAATATAATCACCAAAAGTGTGTTGAGCATTGAACACCCGACAAGGGATGAAAAGACATTGTTGCAAAGAAAATTCCCTAGTTGGAGATAATTCCTACGTTAAGAAGACTTATTCATAGTGGCAAACAAAGGCTTGAAAAATGTCTAGAAAATCATGCAAGAGTTGTTGTCCCACATGAATCCACTGGATGGATTAGGAGGTATGGTGGGCTCACACAACTTGGAAATTTTCTTTTTTCACTCTTTTTCCAATCTTGAGCCAATGAAGCCTAACTTTAATTTGAGATCCCTAAGCCATATGGTCATCGACAATCTTCTTTTTTTTGTTAGAGTTGAGCCACTTGGAGCTGAGTGACAAGATCAATTGGTCGAGATTCCAAAGTGGAAATCCTCAATGATGCTTCTTATTAATACCTAATTAGTTTAATATAGATATACATTAAGCAAACATCTTTTGTAGGTATTGAAGATTTTATTTTTGCACCAAATTATTGAGCCTAAAGTAATAGTTGCCAACTTGGCATAATGAAAACAATTAGAAAATGAGACAATTAATGAGTATGTTCTTTGATCTTGAACTATGATATGTAAAATGAGTTTCCAACTACTAGATTTATCTATCAAAAATTAACTTCGAACACTCGAATAAAAGATTCTCTTTAATACTTATCATTCATTTTATGAGTTACTTGCTAACATGTGCCAATGTGAGCTAGTTAGAAATTAATTTGTTATATTATAGAATTTTAAGTACTTTCAGGATTATTCCTATGAATTACAAATAGAGTTTAAAAAATAAGGGCAATAAGAATGAAATAAAAATATCAACAACAATGATTATCAGCACACAAAACTAAAAGGATTTATAGGGTTCACTATATTGGAGGATCCTTCAAACTTAGCTTTAAAACAAATTTTACAAAATCAAAGTTTATTAAATTACCTCCTATTAGGCCAATTGATACATCTAGAGGTGTACCAACATATTTCAAGGCTAATTTTTTTTGTGATCATCATCAAAAATATTGACCCTACCTCAATGGTTTTAGTTTACTTGCTAATCTTTGGAGTATTTCCTTGCTTAAGTATATAACCATACCCTATCTTCAACTAGGAATTTATGTTTTCTTTTTTAATTATGGTTTTGTTTATACTTAGTGTTGTGTCTGAAGATCACTATTCATACAAGTCTAAAGGGATCAATCCAATTAAGGGCCAAGGATGTGTCATTATTCAAGGTGGATAGACTAACTCATCAACAAAGAATGAGTGATGACATGACAATTTTTTAGAGTGGATAATCTATCATTTACTTTAGGCTCAATTAGACCTAGAAAGGTGTTCCTAGATGTAACATTTAAAAATATTTGAACATAACTAAAGATGAAAAATTAAAATAAAAATAGTAGCATCCAATTTATGCTTGGCCCCAAAAATTATCACTAGACTAAGAACTCACCTACTGCACATATAACCACTATTAAGTTGATGAAGACATCACTGTAACAGTGCAAGATGTGGGCATGTAGGACATGATCCTTTATGGATAAAGCTCTTAAGGATCACTAAAATTGTTTTCCCTAAATATATTATTGAATTATGAAATGTATACAAATATACTTCCTACTCCACTTATTTAAATATATTTTTCATTTTCAGTGCATGGAGGGTCACATGCTTTCAGGATTGGTGTCTTATATTTAGTTAGATGATATAAATAATTGAACATGCTTGATAATCTCTCTCCAAACTATAGAAATCTATATGCAATAATGAAAACACCATCACAAATAACATCTACAATGCATCAAAGTGATGCAACAATCAAATTATTATTAAATTTACACCTACAAATATGACAAGAGAAAACACTAAGCTAAGAAGAATATAACACACTTTGTTGCTTGTAAGTATTTATAAATGTATAAAAATGGCTAAGGATACATTTAATTACAAATATTTGCTATATAATAGCCACCTCTTCATGATTTATAAACTGAGTTTCTCTAATGGAAACTAGACATGTAATATTTGGAACCCTATAAGATACTCATTATTATTATCACATAGAAATGGAGAAATGACCAATTCCTTTTCTAAAAAATAAATAGGCATAAATAACACTTTTTTGGTTGTCCCATTGCTTTAGAAATCAAGGAAGAATTGTAGGTCTTGAATCTGGTCTAAAATGAAATCTTGGATCTCAAGAAATTTGTGTGATTGATAGCTTAATAATGTGAGGAACATTGAAAACTAAAAATCAACCACCACACTAATGGTAGCATAGTGTTCTCATCTTCCTCTATTTAAATTACATGTGAATCTATTCCCTTGATATGGAAAAATATTTTTAGGTTGTAAAACCCCCTTGGAATAGTTATGGCATCAAATCTAGTCATTAATGGTGACCTAATTTGTGCAAGGAGGTAGGTAGGGATGAACAATGTGAAAGTGAGAATTCTAGAGTTTTGAGCATATTTAGGATTAGGGATTAAGGATAATTTTTGTACAGAGGCACATTAGGTATCATTATGAACAACCTCTAAGAAAGCTAAATAGAATTCTCTAATATGTTCACAATAGTCTCCCTTTTCTTTGTACTTGTCAAATTTAGGCATCTCAAAGTTATATGAAAAAGGTGGTATGGATAGTGTATTGTCAAAAGGATGGGGCATATGTCCTCTAGTGTGCATCTCTCTTGAACATTAGTCCTATGTGGATGTTTGAGATTTATTGGTGTAGATCTTGAATTTGTAAAGCTAAATTATTCGGGTGCGTGAAAGTGGGTATGTTGATGGTGTTATAATTGGATAGGGGATGTGTTAATGATTGACCCTAGGGGAAATTTGGTGATGGGTTGTTTTGGTTAATGTGTAAATAGTTTTGTGGAATGTAGGTATGGTGGATGTATTGGAGTTAGCAAAGTGGTTTGATGTGGTAAATTATTTTTGAGTGTTTGGGATGTTTTGAGTTGGGTATTTTGGATGGGTTTTTTGGTTAGGGTTTATGTTGTATTTTTTATGAAGTAGTTTGGTGGGTTGATGTGTTTTTGATAGGTCATGATGTTTTGGGATGGGTTATGTTGATAGATGTTTTAGTTAGGATTTGAGGTGATAGCATGTGGATATTGTGATGTGGGATTGTAGTTTTATGGGTGATGATATGATTGTTGGGTATGTAGGTATGGACATTAGATGTAAGTGGTTGAGAATTATGGGGTACATGTGGAGGTGCTTGTGTATTTTTTATTGGAGTGGAAATGTTAGAGTTGTTGAACAAATTTTTTAATTGATATAATGGATTGTTGATAGTGTTTTGAAGATGAATGGTGTTTGTGTTTACATGCAAGATGGGTGAAGATGTTTGTGTGATATGAGATGGTTTCGGTAATGGTTGTAGATTAATTATTGAAGTGGGAGTGATAGTATTACTAGAGGTTGTGTTATATAATGGATTGGTTATTTGGATGGTGTATGTGGGAGTTTGAGTGTGCATTAGAGGTAATGATACTTTTGTGGAATTAGTGGGTATGATTAATTGTGGGATAATGGTTGCAATTTGTTGAGGTGTGATATTAGGTGAATGTGGAGAATACATGGAGGTGTTGTTTGTAGTTTGGATGATAGGGTTGTTATTAGGTTGTATGAAGGAGTTGTTTTGTTTTGTCATGGAAGGTGGTAAGGAGAAATCGGTTTGTGGTATGATGTCACTGGAGCTTGTTTCCCCCAAGGTCTATGAAAGATTATTATTGATGATATCCTGTATAAGTGTGATGTTGAATATTTAAGGAAATTTAGCTCCTTGTTGTGCGAGTAATAGGGAGTATTAGTTATCATTGGTTGCAATAAGTGACTCTCTTAGTTCATAGCACTAGAATCTTGTTGGGATTTTTCCAACTCCTCGGGTGTTACATCTCTTACTACCCCCATCAATGTTAGGAATATTGCTATGATTTATTGGAGGTGGTGCTTCAAAACCTCTTGGTCCAAACATGTGTAGGAATTCTCCTTGTGTTTCTTGGAAAGGGTCTATATTCATGGGTACCATGTTGGGATCTTCCTGTTGCAATTTTCTCTTGTTCTAGGACCTTGTTTATACTAGCATGTGATAATTTTTTAGAATTTTAGGTTTTTTGGCAATTTTATATGGGAAGGTGGGACCAAGAGAGGTGAAAAGTGTGTCTAGATCTTAGATAATAATTTCATATTTGGTTTGATGTGTTAAATTTGGACTAGAGTAATGATTTCAAATTAACAAATAGGGGTGTGAAATATATCAATCTAGAAGTAGATGGACTTCTATGCTAAAGTATAACATTGATTAGCCAATTGGTCTTTTTACTTGAGAAGGAAAACTTCTAAGCAACTAAGAAAAATTAGAGATGGGTAGATGTAAGATCTAGATAAACTATGGATTGATTTTGGTAGATAAATGGTTGTTGGTTATGGTTGAATGAATGTGCTTTTTATATAGGTCTAATCCTTTTTTTTGTGATTTTTTTGTGAATGTGATGGAAGGATGAAAGGGTGATAGAATAAATGATTAAAGATTAGATTTTTTTTTAGTCTCTAGTTTTCCTATGTTTCTATAGATTTAAGGTTTACTTTGACCTATATAAATTTATTTCTAGAAATTTTAGGATTTTGGAAAATTTGTTTGACAATCAAATGTGTTGATCTAGGTTTCAAAAGTGTCATTGTATTTTTAAATGTGTCAAACTAGGGTCATATGCATCAAAGAAGGTATCAAATGCATCACTATTCTTATCAAGGGTGTCACTATATTTTTCAAATGTGTCGTGCTATAAAAGGAAATCAATATATTTTGAAATGGCATCAAACTAGAGTTATATTTGTCACTATGTGTAAACCTAGGTTTCAAATTGACAAAACCTAAATTAGATATGTAGAAATTTATCTAAGGTATCGCTCTGCAGATCAGAAGCATTGATGTGCATACCAAAAGGTGTCAAAGGATAACTAGGGGTGTTGAATAATTATCAGATGCATTAGTGTAACAACAAATGTATGTCTCTTAACTAATACTCTCTTCCACTTTGAGATTTATGGAGCTCTCTTCTGGTGATGATGGTGGCGGTGAGGTTTTTTCAAAATTGGTGAAGGCAAGAATTCCTGGTGCAGCGGTTGGCATTAATGGCGGACAATTTTTTGATGGTAGGGTGATGTAAAATGGTTATTTGGTTGATGGTAAGTGGTGTGGGTCCCAATTTTTGGAAAATGTGTTCCTAGGTGGGAAAGGGGCCCTCAAGGTTCCTTGTCCTTCACATTTTCCTTCGTCTTCATCTGAGCTGGAGATTCTCGATGCAAAAAAAATTGGTTACAATTAGTTTGGTGTTGATACAGTCATGGGTCTCAAATCTTCTTGTTCGGTACCTTTTGGTGACAAGACAAGGTGTGGCCTATCCTTGAAAGTTGCTCTCAAGTTGTCAAACCTCTTTAGCACGAAGCCTAAAGGTAAAAATTCTTCACCCCCTATGGATTTTCTTTCTAATGCATCGACTGGTGAGTTTTCCATCTCTGTCCCTAACTGCATTGTTGAGAAGAGTGTCTCAAATATGGATATGACATTGTTAAGTAAATTTTTGGGACCTCATCCTCATATTGAACTAGTTCATAAGTTCTCCTTGAACTAGTGGCTTCCTCCTAAGGGTTAGGTGGATGTAGCTTCCATGGCGAAAGGATTTTTCTCCTCATTTAATTGTGAATATGATCTTATTCTGGCCCTTTGTGGGTGGTCCTTGGTTTATTGGAAAGTCTTCTCTGATGCTAAAAAGGTGAGAGCCTGGGTTTAATATGAACTCTCTTTTTTTGGCTACCCCTATTAGGGTGAGGCTTCTAGGCCTCCCTTTGGAGTTTTGGGATGAATAATTTTTTAAAGGGATAGCTAGCACCTTTGGCAACTTACTATCTATTGATAAAACGACCATTTCAAAAAAGTGTTTGGTGTATGCTCATTTTTGTGTGAATGTTGATAGTCAATGGATCTTCCTTTTGTTGTGAAGATTAACTCTAAACTTGGTGTTTGGGAGAAAATGGTGGAATTTGAATCCATACCATTTTCTTGTTTTCATTGCAAAAAACACTATAGCACAACAGGCAATTAGTGCCTAAAATAGCACCAGAATTTAGTGTATTTGAGTCCATCAATTGGACACATCTCATGGCGCAAAAGTCGGCGCTAAATGGCATGTTCATTTTGGTGCCAAAATTTGTGTTGAATTTAGCACTAGATTTGGCACCAGAAAAGTGGTGCCAGCAATAGTGCCTCCTTTAGCACTGGGAATATTGTCAGGAGATAACTTCGGCAATAGCGCCTAAATTAGCACCCAATTTGGCTTCCATTTTTGCTTCTAGTTTTGCTCCTAGGTTTGCTTCTAGGTTTGCTTCCAATTTTGCTTCCAGTTTTGCTTCTAGGTTTTCTTCTAGTGTTTCTTCTAGGTTTGCTTCCAGGTTTGCTTTTGGTTTTGCTTCTATGTTTGCTTCCGATTTTGCTTCCAATTTTGCTTCCAATTTTTTTTCAAGTTTTGCTTCCAGTTTTTCTTCTAGTTTTGCTTCCAATTTTGCTTCCAGGTTTGCTTCCAAGTTTGCTTCCAGGTTTACTTTCAAGTTTACTTCCAGTTTTGCTTCTGGTTTTGCTTCCAGGTTTGTTTCCGGTTTTGCTTCTAGTTTTGCTTCTAGTTTTACTTCTAGTTTTGCTTCTAGTTTTGCTTCTAGTTTTGCTTCCAATTTTTCTTCCAGGTTTGCTTCCATTTTTTCTTTTGATTTTGCTTCAAGATTTGCTTCCTAGTTTTTCTTCCTGTTTTGCTTCCAGGCTTGCTTCCAGTTTTGCTTCTAATTTTTCTTCTAGTTTTGCTTCTAGTTTTTCTTCCAATTTTGCTTCCAATTTTGCTTCCAATGTTGCTTCCAATTTTGCTTCCAATTTGGCTTCCAAGTTTGCTTCCATTTTTTCTTATGATTTTTCTTCTAGGTTTTCTTCCAATTTTGCTTCCAGGTTTACTTCTAGGTTTGCTTTAGTTTTTCTTTCGGTTTTTCTTCCAAGTTTGCTTCTGGTTTTGCTTCCAATTTTGCTTCCAACATTGGTTCTGGTTTTCTTCTAGTTTGGCTTTCATTATTGCTTCCTTTTTTTCTTCTAAAAATGCTTCTTTTTTTGCTTCCATTTATTAATTTAATATGTTTTATTTCAATTTAATTAGTTAAATATATCATATTTCAATTTAATTAGTTAAATATATCATGCTTCTAGTTTTTCTTTTGGTTTTGCTTCCAAGTTTTGCTTCTAGGTTTGCTTCCAAGTTTGCTTCTAGGTTTGCTTCCAATTTTGCTTCCAAGATTGCTTCTAGTTTGGCTTCCATTGTTGCTTCCTTTTTTGCTTCTAAAAAATGCTTCTTGTTTTGATTCCATTTATTAATTCAATATGTTTTATTTCAATTTAAATAGTTAAATATATCATGCCTCTTAAATAACTCATATGATCATAGAGTAAGTAATTTAATTATTTAATTCATATGATTAAATAACAAGATAATTATTATAACATGATCATCATCTATAATTAAAACAAGTGAGTAAAATATCTATAATTTAATTGAATTTTACAACATCCATCCTGAGCAATAAATTAAAATCATCATACGTAATAAATATCCATCCAAAAACCATCGACCACTTTCAATATATATAAATTAACAAGTCAAAATTGATAAGATCATCATCATATTTAACTAAAATAAGTGAAAGTCAAACATGCTAGTAGATCAATAACATGTCAAAATGATAAATGTCCAACAGTCGACATAAGTCAAAATGATACATGTACATATGATATAAGTAAAAATGATTATTATGTAACTCAAATTTATACAAGTCAAGATGATACATGTCCAAATAATATAAGTGAAAATGATACATGTCAATATAATACAACTCAATAATATGGTACAGTAGGCTGTGAAAATGATACATATGATAGTAACCATGAAAAGAGGTATCATAACAATATATCGACAATGATCCATAATGCAATCTATATGATCATGAATGTCATTGGGTACTACCAAAAACTGGCTCATCATCATCATCATCACCATCATGATCATCATCATCATGATCATCATCGTCGTCATCATCATTGTCATCTGCCTCGGTGTCTTTTGTATCTACATCATCATCATCCAATGCCATGTGATATGTACCAAAAAAACCAATATTTTCTGGATCTATATCATGATGAGGATCATCTTGATCTTCTGGAAGACCCATGTTCTATAAAAAATAATGAAAATTTATTATTTATTTCATGCAATAATTTATTTTTCTATTATATGTCTAATATTACAACATATGAGATGAAACCATAATCATATTACATCATATCAAAATGCACATACCATAATAAAATTTCAAAAGAGCTATAGCTAATATGTCATTCCAATGATGTAAAACATGTAACAATTCTAATAAACGTTAGTAAAGATCATAAAAAAAATTGTTATACAATTTAACTATCAACTATAAATTCTATTACATAACATTAAGTGCCAACCCTCTACATTTTGTGCTATATATGATTATGTTTGCCTCAAAAATCCTTTGAGAGTTAACTGGTCTATATATCTTCTTCTCCTATATTTCAGAATTGGATATTTTTCTAGGACATTTTGGCACTATAATATGCTTCAAAGGTTCTTTGACAATTAACTAGTCTATATGTCCTTGTATTTGAGAGTTAACATTTATGGTTTAGTTTTCTATTTGTAAGCAAGCTATGATATGCAACAATACTTGATCATACAGAGAATAGTTCTTCTAGACATTTTGTACTATAATTATACTATTTTTAAGTGACCTTTTCATGTATATAATCATATCATGTTCATGTATGTTAATATAAGGAAGCTATGGAGGTAGTTCAAAGAGATGGCCCTGAAATTATGCCTCATCTTACAAAGTTTGTAGGAACATGAATAGGGATCGAATTTCAAGAGTTTGGTTTTAAGTTTGAATTCAAGAAATGACAAAATTGTGAAGGTTGGAATGGCTTTTAATGTATCACTTGGGTTTTAGAATTTGCAGTTGTAGACTAGTAACCACAAAACACAAAATTATTCATTGCTCCTTGCTGACACTATGGTTGTTAAGGATAAAGGGCCTGAAAATGCAACTGGGGTTAGCTCCAAAGTATACATTGATGTTGCATACTCATTTAATGACAATGATGAAGATGAGGAAGTGAAACAAAAACCCAAGGCTAAGGAAAATGGAGGAGAATCGGGCATCTCCAAGGTAACCTTACAATCTGATAATTAGGAGATGACTAAAGAATAGCATAACTTGCAAGGAAAAAGAATGAGGAGTCTGCAAGAAGATTGGATGTAGGGGGCATTAGTACAGGAGATGGACATGCCTCTTCCAAGCTATCCACTAAGATGATTTCATATTAAAATGTGGATGATATCCATTTCTAGAGAGCTCATGATTTAGGTTGATATGAAAAATGATGTTGTTCTAGTACCCATATATGGCATCATGGTTCCATTTCATGTAGCCACCATCAAGAGTGTTACAAGCCATCAAGATGGAGGGAATTCTTATATAAGGATAATTTTCAATGTTCTAGGTACCAGCTTTAATGCCAACTACATGACAACATTGAAATTCCCTAGCAGTATTTATGTTAAGGAAAATTCCTTTAGATCCAAGGATTCAAAGCACATCAACCATGTGGTACAAATGATTAAATCCCACAGACAATCTTAGCAATGAAAGAGTCTGAAAAGGTAGAGAGAGCTACACTGGTGACTCAGGAGAAACTTTATCTTTCAAAAACAAAGGCAATTAGGCTGGCAAACTTGTGGATCAAGGCAACATTTGGTGGAAGAGGAAGAAATATGATTGGAACTCTGGAGGCCCACCATAATGGATTTCGGTATTCAACCATGAGAGAAAAAGAGAGAGTTGATATCATGTATCAAAACATTAAGCATGCATTCTTCTAGCCAACGGAGAAGGAGATGATTACTTTGCTTCATTTTCATTTGCATAACCATATCATGGTGTGGGAACCAAGAAGACTAAGGATGTCCAATTTTGTGTGGAGGTAATGGATGTGGTCCAAACTTTAGGAGGGGAAAGAAGGTCAATGTATGATCCTGATGAAATTGAGTAAGAACAACAAGAGAGGGATAGGAAAAGTAAAATCAATGCAGAGTTTCAAGAATTTTTCGAGTAAGAGAGTTGTGGGAGCAACCTCATCTAAAAGACTTTGAACTAGAGTTTGATATACCATTTAGAGAGCTTGGTTTTCATTGAGTTCCTTTCAAAGCCTCTACTTTTATTGTTTCTATGGTAAACTATTTGGTAGAGTTGGTGGAATTACCTTTCTTAGTAATCACCATTAGTGAGATTGAGATTGTTAATTAATTAGGCGCTAATTTCCTGTAGCAATGAAAGAGTTTGAAAAGGCAGAGAGAGCTACACTGGTGACTCGGGAGAAACTTCAACTTTCAAAAACAAAGCCAATTAGGTTGGTAGACTTGTGGATTAGGCTAGAATTTGGTGGAAGACGAAGAAAGATGACTAGAACTCTAGAGGCCCACCATAATGGATTTTGTTATTCAACCATGAGAGCAGAAGAGACAGCTAATATCACGTATCAAAAAATTAAGCATGCATTCTTCCATCCAATAGAGAAGGAGATTACTTTGCTTCATTTTCATTTGCATAAGCATGTCATGGCATGAGAACCAAGAAGACCAAGGATGTCCATTTTTATGTGGAGGTAATGGATGTGGTCCAAACTTTAGGAGGGGAAAGAAATTCAATGTATGATCCTAATGAAATTGAGGAAGAACAGCAAGAGAGGGATAGGAAAAATAAAATCAATGCAGAGTTTCAAGGATTTTTCAAGCGAGTAAGAGAGTTATGGGAGCAGCCTCATCTAAAAGATTTTGAACTAGAGTTTGATATACCATTTAGAGAGTTTGGTTTTCATGGAGATCCTTTCAAAGCCTCTTCTTTTATTGTTCCTACGGTAAACTATTTGGTAGATTTGGTGGAATTACCTTAGTAATTACTACTAGTGAGATTGAGATTGTTAATCAATTAGGCACTAATTTCCTATAGCAATGAAAGAGTCTGAAAACACAAAGAGAGCTACACTGGTGACTCGGGAGAAACTTTAGCTTTCAAAAACAAAGGCAATTAGGCTAGAAGACTTGTGGATCAGACCAAAATTTGGTGGAAGAGGAAGAAAGATGACTGGAACTCTGGAGGCCCACCATAATGGATTTCGATATTCAACCATGGGAGTAGAAGAGAGAGTTGATATCATGTATCCAAACATTAAGCATGCATGCATTCTTCCAGCCAGCAGAGAAGGATATGATTACTTTGCTTCATTTTCATTTGCATAACCATATCATGGTGTGGGAACCAAGAAGACCAAGGATGTCTATTTTTATGTGGAGGTAATGGATGTGGTCGAAACTTTAGGAGGGGAAAGAAGGTCAATGTATGATCCTAATGAAATTGGGGAAGAACAACAAGAGAGGGACAAGAACAATAAAATCAATGTAGAGTTTCAAGGATTTTTCAAGCGAGTAAGAGAGCTATGGGAGCAGCCTCACCTAAAATATTTTGAACTAGAATTTGATATACCATTTAGAGAGCTTGGTTTTCATGGATTTCCTTTCAAAGCCTCTGCTTTTATTGTTCCTAGGGTAAATTGTTTGGTAGAGTTGGTGGAATTACCTTTCTTAGTAATCACTATTAGTGATATTGAGATTGTTAATCAATTAGGTGCTAATTTCCTATAGCAATGAAAGATTCTGAAAAGGTAGAGAGAGCTACACTGGTGACTTAAGAGAAACTTCAGCTTTCAAAAACAAAGGCAATTAGGCTGGTAGACTTGTGGATTAGGCCAACATTTAGTGGAAGAGGAAGAAAGATGGCTAGAACTCTGGAGGCCCACCATAATGGATTTTGGTATTCAACCATGAGAGTAGAAGAGAGAGCTGATATCATGTATCAAAACATTAAGCATGCATACATTCTTCTAGCCAGCGGAGAAGGAGATGATTACTTTGCTTCATTTTCATTTGCATAACCATATCATGGCATGGGAACCAAGAAGACCAAGGATGTCCAGTTTTATGTGGAGGTAATGGATGTGGTCCAAACTTTAGGAGGGGAAAGAAGTTCAATGTATGATCCTAATGAAATTTAGGAAGAATAGCAAGAGAGGGACATGAAAAATAAAATCAACGCAAAGTTTCAAGGATTTTTCAAGTGGGTAAGAGAGCTATGGGAGAAGCCTCATCTAAAATATTTTGAAGTAGACTTTGATATACCATTTAGAGAGCTTGGTTTTCATGGATTTCCTTTCAAAACCTTTGCTTTTATTATTCCTATGGTAAACCATTTGGTAGAGTTCATGGAATTACCTTTCTTAGTAATCACTATTAGTGAGATTGAGATTGTTAACCTTGAGAGAGTAGGACTTGGGAAAAAGGCACTTGATATGGCAATTTTTTTCAAAGACTTCAAGCAGGATGTACTCCGCATTGACGTCATTCCTCAATCTTTGCTTGATGGCATCAAGGAATGGTTGAACTCCATGGATATAAAGTATTATGAAAGTAGAATGAACTTTAATTGGCGACCAATTTTGAAGACTATTACTAATGATCTAGATAAATTTATTGAAGATGGTGGTTGGGAATTTTTTAATATGGAATCTAGTGATTCTAATTTTGATAATTTAGAAGAGTCAGATCAAGGATATGAACCTTCTAATGTAGAAGAGGAATCAGAATCAGATGAGGAAGGTTTAGAAGATGAATCTTTTGTGGAGTCAGATGAGGACAAAGAAAAGAAGATTCTGAAGAGGAGGAAGGTAAAACATGGGATGAATTAGAAGCCAAAGCCAAAAATGCAGATAAGGAAAAAGGAGACGAGTTTGACAGTGAAGAGGAAATGCGACGACAAAAGGTAAAAGCTACAAGAAAGTCTTGAGCACCTGATATTAGAGATTCAAGATGAATGCCTAGAAAGAGGCATAAATTCAGATGAATTGAGTTCATCTACATACTTCTACTATCTATGCATGCAAATAAATGGTTTAGTTGTTTATCCAAAAGATGCATATATGTTAACTTGATTAGTGTCATTACTTTGGTAGTTTGACTTCTATGACAACCAGCCATTAGGCCATTGTGTGTGGGAGCACATTTGTGTTTCTAGTTAGCTTTTTTGGATAGATTTACTGGGTGTTGAGGACATTCCATTTATCTTTTGAATGTTAATAATTCTATTATTACACACTTCTCTATGTTGATCAAATCAGGTTGCAGGTTTTTTACTGTTGATTTCTTTATTTATGGAGTTTTTTTAACTTGGAAGACATGAATTTAATGCCTTTTTTAAAATTATTTTTAAAATTAGATGGACAAATTAAGTGGTTGGTTAGCTACGCCAAGTGATGTAGACTACAAGGATGTGTTAGATCTATAGGATGCCTACCAATATGCATTAAAACATTCTTACATGTTAAAAGAATAACAGCATCGTGAGGAAGGATGACAAAGATGCATGTGGATCACTTAGTAGAATGGCAACATGAATTCAAGGAAGCACTCCTTGAGATAACATGTTTGAGAGAAAATAAGATAAATCAAATCAACATGGGACTAAGTTACTCAAATGATACAACTCATAACTTAAATGAGGACACTTAAGAGATATTAGAAGACCATGGTCACTAATTAAAAGATGTGATGAAAATAAGGCATGAATGTCAACCACTACCCTTCAAGGAAAACAATATTTTTCCTCAACATGAAATAATGGGACAATTGAGTGGGATCTAGGGCTAACAGAGAAGCACTTTAGAACTCATCCTACGCATCAATAAACAACTCAACACAAGAAATGCAAATTGACATATTAACACAACAATATCCAACTAAGTTATTGAAATTCAACTATTGATACCTCATTCTCCATCCAAATTAGAAAATTGGCCCACTTTTTGCTTTATAACTTTTCCTTTTCAAATTACTTTGGATGTCAGTCATATTTCTCCTCCTATCAAAACATGGCATATGGACTAGTTAAACTAATTAATATGCAATCATTTACTTTTTCCTAGGAAATAAAAAAAATATCATTTAACATATTAAATATACTTACAAATGTACAGATCAAGGCCTATAAACCTTTATGGCCACTGTGATGTGTGGCATGAAGTTTTGCAAGCCTAGCCTTGGAGGCCTTGTCTTGAAACATATACTAATTCAATTTAACTATGCACAAATAAAATTTAAAAATCATTTAATAAATTTGATATAATTTTATGAGAAAATTCAAATCCCCGCATACTCTCCTCACTGGACTTCCTTCGTGCATCAGACTTCTCATATGATTTTACAAGCTCTTTCCATACTTTGACACTTACATCAATTGGCCTTTTTTGAGCCTTAGCTCGGGAGGGAGTTTTTTTATCTTCTTTGTTTGGTTGCACCGAAATCTCTTGCAATTTTGAGACATTCATAGCTTTACCTTCTTCACAGACCAACTTGTGCCAAATTTAATCTCCATGTCATTGATAACTAATTTTTGCATGTGCATGGGTATCTTTGAGAATGGAAAATTTAAATGGTCTTTGAACCATTGAAGGCATGATTCCTTCAACCTATTCACAAACACTTTTCCAGCATCTGTCATTCGGACTTCCCCTGAAACCACATCGTATTCTATCTTGGTATTGTAGCTGCCAATGCAAGATGCAAAACATGGTGTGGTGGAAGAATTCTATGTCCTAGGAGTGGATGGGATAGTGGAAATCTCTGCTCCCTATTCTACATTCCTAGAGTTTTTTGTTATTGATTTCCTCTTGGATCTTTTGCATGATCTAGGACTACTTGGGGAATCAATTGATTCCTTTGACACGGTTGATTTGGTTGCAATGTTTGAGGGGATTCACTAGATTATTTTTCTATGTATCTGGAAACAATGGCAAGTCCACACCATCCAATTTTTTCACTGCCTCTTCCCCCAATATGGAAGCCAGTGCCTCTTTATCTTTGTCAGTCTCATGTCCCTATATACACACACACATATATATATATATAAAATCTTCTTTTAAATTTAAAAATAAAAAACTAAAAACTAAAAATGGAAGAAATAATGGAAACATTTACAAATCTATAAATTGACAATGAATTACCTCATTGTGTCCAGAGTCTACTCCCTTTGTTCTCTTCCATCTATTGCTTGACATTTTGAGGCGACCTAGGGAAAATTATTTGTGTCTAGTCTATGGAAGCAAAGGAAGTACACACTATCAGGTATGAAATTTTTACCTTAAATGACTCTCTTTCTATATTTAAATGCCTATGAATCAACTGCTGGCACACTTATATAGAATATAAATATATTTGAAAGGATATAAATATATGCAAAATGAAATAAATTTATTGTAAAAAAATCAATGCTTGTGTACATGTATAGAATGGTAATCTTTGGGGGATAAAAAGGGCATGGAGTGTGGTTTTATTGAGAGTTAACACAAATAGGTCCCATGCTCGAGTCGCATCCACTAATTAGAAAGAAAATGAATGTGTGCGCACAATCAATTCAAAACCACAAGCTCATTGTTCTATAAAAGAATAAGTGAAAATTAGTAATAGCTAATTTAAGCTCAAAGGTCTCACAAATTTGAGGAAATGATCTATTATTCAGCTATCATCTCAAAAACCCTATCTCCTTGTATTGTCTTGACCAACCTTTGTTCCCATGGGACCTCGCTGCAGTGGGGTGGATGAATTTTAACAACTTGTCTTGAAAGAACTTGACTACATTTTTAGGAAGGAAGCGAGAAAGTTGTCTTCAGAGAAAGGTATGGAAGGAAGGTTTGAGAAATCGAACCGGAAACTAAAATCTTGGGATGGTAGTGATAAGCGAACCGAGGAATTGGGGTTTCAAAAATGCGTGCACTGCTCTCAGATGCAGAGGAAATAATGAAATGTCTACAATTTTACCCTCCTCCTTTGCAACTACATGAGACTTGAATGATTCACCTGTAAACAAAACAATATTCACAACCCTTTCTTCACAATCCTCTCCATTTAATCCAAACAAAAAAATTGTGGAAACGAAAAAAAAACAAATTGTAACCTTACCTATGGTGTCAGAAACTAAATAAAATTTTTGATCTACTTGATTGTAGCCCTCCTTCTCGCCATTTTTCCCTTTTTTCTCCTCTTCCTTCATGCAACGTTTTTCTCTTGTCATCTCTTCCTTGACACGGGAAGTTTTTAATTTTTGTTTTTAATTCAGTAGTCGGCACTATAGTCGGCATAGTTAACACCGACTTTAGCACCACCTTTCATCCCTAAATGTAATATGTTTGGGTGCCAAAGGCGGTGCAAAGTGTGCCTAATTTAGTGCCTAGCAATTCAAAATGATGTATTTTTCTTGTAAGTTGATAAATAAATTGACCCTAAATTGACTTCATCTTCATATGTTCCAAGGGAACAATCATGGTTCCCTATTTTATCTATTCCTTATCCCATGTCAATTTTGTGGGTGCAAAACTAATAGATTTGTGAACTCAGAAATGACCCCTATACAACTAGATGAGTCATCTAAAGTATGAAATATTTCAAATTGCATGATACAAATTTGTATAAAAGGAAAAACCCTAATTCATTACTATCATCTTAGATATAGGGATTATTGGGGAATTATGAAAAATCATCTATGAGAACTAAATCATTATCATGTGACATTGACATTGCATCAACAACCTATGTGTCTTGCATGCTTCCTAGAGACATTTGAGCTCTAGTTGTCAACATTCCGCATGTAAAATTTTTGTGAAGAGAAAAATGTTGCAATATCCTATTTTGTTTTTCATAGTGTGTCTTAATGAAAGCGAGTGTATTAAAAAGATAATTTAATGTGACTATTGTCATTGTTGTGTATTATAGGATCTAGAGGAGGCCATGGAGAGAGGATGTGGATGGCGTAGACCTACTAAATCACAGAGAGGAAAGTGGTTGGAAATAGATATGACAACGAAATTTGCAGATACAATAGAGGTAAGAAGAGAAAGCAACCTCAACTAAAGGAGGAAGGTGTTAATGAATTCACAAATGCTACAACATAGAGGAGATAAAGTCATTTTTTTGTCCATAAGGCCTCTGAGGTCATACTTATTGGTTGAAAATGCACATGAATGGTGATTAAATGTGATTCTATGATCAAGGGAAAATTTTGAAAATTAGGATGGCCAAAACAAGATCTCAATATGTCAAATATATGACTAAAGTGAGGTTTTGTGTTGGATAGAATATTTGTTGAAATGATATAATTGGTGTACTAAATATTATTTACTATGTTGTGTATTATAGGGGCGAGACAAGGCCATGGAAACTGATTGTTTCATATCAAATGAGGACACAACGGATGAAGCAGGACATAAGGTACTCAAACTTTGACTTAACTTAGAAAAAAATGATCTGATGGCATTTTGTGATACATTCATCTTTTTTCATTGTATTATTGAAATTTATAATGTATTATCCAATCTTGATATAAATTAATGCATGTTGATTATTTTAGATGGGGATTGGAGCAAATGCAAAGTCTGAGCGTTCAACTAGTAAAAGAAGAAGATATGTACGTGGGCGTGGACTTAAAATTGTTAAATCACATAGAGGATAGTGGGTGGAAGAGGATATGACAATAGATCTTGCAGACACAACAATTGATTGCATTGAACAAGAGGTTGGTCAAGACTATAGTACATGGGATGAATACTTTGAGAAAATTGTTGTTTGTGGGTGTTTTGTATGTCGTGGAAAGAAAAAATTCAAACGAGCAATTGTACAAAGATATTACATAAATGATGAGCTTCCAGTCGGTAGTATGCCTGGACCTACAATTGATTCAAATCCAATAGGAATTGTGGTAAGGAATTTTCCAATTTTATATAAATAGCAAGTATACTTCGTTTAAGCATTGTTTTATATTTTTTAAATAACTAATTTTTTTCTTAATGGATACTTGCAGGATAAAGTTCTTGGTTTAAAGTTTCCTGGATCACTGACTTCTAGCCTAGAGGGCAATGATCATTTATCAAATGATACATCTAACAAAAATATGTGCCAATATACCAGCTCGGAAGATGAGGAATTGATGAAAAAAATTAATAGAACAAGAACCAATTTAAAGGTGCATAATTTGCTTAAAGATAGGGGGAAGGTGGACTACATACCCTATGAGAATGAATGTGATGGATATTATGACTTTCCCCTGAGTTTGAGATCAATTTACAAAGAGACATTTGATCGTTGACTATAGTACACTTGGCCTAGTGATCAACAACTACCTAGAGTGTACGAGGTGCTTCAATTTTGGGGATACAACTACATGATACGACCCTCCAATATTCATGGAGTGAATCTAGTCCTCTTTATTGTCCAAAATGTACATGTGGGATCTAAACATAGAAACAATTCAAAACAAACCACTAGGATATTAATGCCATATTATGGTCCATCATATTATAGTGGTGAATGGAGAAGGCTAGCAGAATATAAGCCTAGCATGTCAGCATATGGTCTAAATTTGAATATGTGTACACATCACCTCCAATTGGAAAGTGGGAAACAAATGAATAGAGGTCATCTTATGTATATAGATGGATGTGCATACACACACAAAAATATTGCAAGATTTATAAATCATAGTAAGGGAAGGGACCCTATTGTAAGACCGAATTGTCAATTTGTTGAGGTTATAAATGATAAAGATGGAGATATGGAAAGAGAGGTCCATGGATTGATAATGGTTGAGGCTATTATGGACCTTACCATTGGGGATGAGTTATTTATTAATTAACCCTTATTAAAACCCAGTCCTGCATGAAAGAAAAGGGAAGAACAAGGTATCCCTAAGGATGTTCGTACTTGGGAAGAAAACCAAAGAATAATAAATGAGTGTGGACTGATGTTTTATAAACTATGTTGTCAAAATTGTGTTTTATTTAAATTATTGTATAAAAAAGGTAATCTATAAAACATTGTTCCATTATTCAATTGATTATATATGTTCATGCAATTTATATTTATATTTTTTAAGCCATATTTGATTATATTTATTTGAAATTGATACATTTATGATTTATCCAATTGTTGGAAAACATTAAATAATGTTTGCATTTGTTGATAGGTAGAAGATGTTGATGAAACACATACTAATTCCCATGATCCAAGTGGGTTATTAATATTTGGATGGGATGATCCAAACCATCCTTTAAACAATACCAAGGTGAAAAGAAAAAGATTGAAGAGAATACTACCAACTAAGAAATTTGAAGAGTTGATGAGATCTGCATACACTGATGACATGCCACCTAGCCTTAATGATGATGATCATGATAGTGAAAATGCAGTGCATGAAGAAGGATTGAATGAAATGCTTACAGGTTTCTCTGGGGATGGAAACAATGATGACAATAATGATCATATGGTTGATAGTAATGATGATAGTAGTGGTAATTACCACCAACGTAATGTTGATGATAACAACCTGAAAGACTCCATCAAGCAAGCATCGATGACACTTGTGTTCAAATTGGGTGCAAGTAGAACCTCAAAACTGGCATGCACATTAATATTATTAGAAATCAATTCACTATTTGGTTGGTCAGATAAAGGATTCACTACCCTATTGAAGTGAGTTGAAATCTATTTCTTACTTTGCATTTTCAATTGGTGTACACAATTCGTAAACATTTAAAGACTTTTTTTATATTTCTTTAAGGGGATTTTAAAACCATATATTCTATATAAATAGTCCTAGTATAGATTGACATATCAAACATGTTCATCATAAGTCAAACATTCAATTGATTTAATCTCTAGAAATCTTACTATTGACAATACAAGGGTAGACAACTGGGAAGGGGGGTGAATCAGTTGTCACAAAAATTCAAAACTCATCCAACTTATTAACCTTATTCTCAAATCTAATTATTAACCATGAAAACATAAATCATAAACACATCAGAAACACACATAACACCAATATTTTTTACGTGGAAACCTTGTTAGGGGAAAAACCATGGTGGAGGTCAATCCATAAGATTATACCGTGTTAAAAGTATAATGAAAATGAAATATGGGGAATGCACATGCATTTAGGCACACTGTCTAGAGCTCACTGCTCAATTAAAAAGGAAGACACACTATCTTACAAAGAGATTCAGATTAAAGCCATCTAGATTTTGAACTGAGAAAATAGCATCTGCTAATGCCTTATTACAGTTCCAAATAAGCACATGAACACTTAGCCACTCTTCTTCACTCTTCTTCACTCTTTGCTTTTCCTTCAAATGATTTAGAACATTATTCACACACACACATTCAGAATCCTTTTCCACATTTAAATTTGAATAAAAAATCACTCTTATATATCCACAACAAGAAATTTCATCGCTACAAGTCGGCCATAAAGAAATAATAAAATGAATACAAACTGTTGGCCCAAAACATCAAATATTATCAATGTGAATCAACCAAGGTTGGCCACAACTTAGTGAGGACCCAAATAAACATCTCCAACACAAAAAAACTTCAATTATTTTCTCCTCGAAGATCCACAACATGCTACAAGCACTATGTCGACCAAGAATAAGAGAAACATGAACACGCAAGAGAAAATCTTGAAACACGATACAACAATCAATGCAGATGTGCAACAAAGATAGAACACGATCTAGAAACATCCACAAGCATCAAAAATCACAAGAGAAGCATTTGTAACAATTGTACTAACCAAAATAGCATCATCTCTAATTAGGAACACCAACTGAAGAAACAGAAAAACTGTCAGAATGAAAATCTTCATAACTCGATCAAATCTTTATGTGGATCTCTGAAACTTGACGTGGATAAAATAGATACACTCAGTAACAAAGACTTTATTCCACAACCTATGATCGGATAACGTATAGAAATAACCACCAGTATGTCAGCTACACTAAACTTCACTTCACCACTGACAACCTGCAACTCATTTATTACAATTTTCTCAATATCCTCGACATATACAGTTTCAAATACATTTATGCTAATAGTGTTGACATGAATGACAACCACATATCAGAAAAACAACCACAACATCCAACAATCTCCCCCTTTGGCATTGATGGCAACAGATGTGAAAAACACCATCAACGCAACTAACTCCTACTTAGGTTCTGAATCATCTTCTCCTCAAGATTTTCACATAATCTTTCTCCCCACAAGGCTCTTCTCCTCAGATAATCACCAGTTTTTCACATGAATCTTCTCCCCCTTTGACATCAATGACAAATATCTCTAAGCTTTGAACCACATATCTAAATTTTTGAACATTTGACTACTCCCCCTAAGTAGCAGCTGTATGCAACCTAAAATGGTCACCTAGACTTTGGGCCCCATTTATTTAATTTGTCAACATCAACTTTCTGAATCAATGATTGTCGCATTTTCAAATCAAATTTCTTAATCAATTCATAACTATTTCAAATGTTTCAATTTTCCTAAGGTTTGAATGCTTCATTAATTTTATTTAATCAAAGAAATAAATCCTTTTAATAAATAAAATAATGTTATTTAATTTAGAAATGAATATTAATAAAAATAAAATAAAATTATTTAATTAAAAATAGATTTAATTAAATAGCATCATTTTATTTTAAGTAATATTAACTTCAATTAAATAACATTGTTTTATTTATTAAAAGGATTTATTTCTTTGATTAAATAAAATTAATGAAGCATTCAAACCTTAGGGAAAATTGAAACATTTGAAATAGTTATGAATTGATTAAGAAATTTGATTTGAAAATGCGACAATCATTGATTCAGAAAGTTGATGTTGACAAATTAAATCAATGACAAATATCTCTAAGCTTTGAACCACATATCTAAATTTTTGAACATTTGACTACTCCCCCTAAGTAGCAGCCACCACAACATCAATCGAAAGAAAGATATGCTTATGAAATGCATAGATTGATGCAATGCAATGCATCCTTAGTTTTGATTAGGAGGGGTAATCACCCCTAACTTCCCTCTGAGATACTCAAAAGTATCCTTAGGCAACAACTTGGTAAATATGTCTACAATCTGCTCCTTAGTAGGCACATACTCCAGTCTGACTTCCTTTTCACTTACCTTCTCCCTCAAAAAGTGAAACTTGATAGATACATGCTTTGTTTTTGAATGCAACACCGAATTCTTGGAAATGTTAATAGCACTTGAGTTATCATAGAATATAGCAGTAGGCTCATCATATACAATTCTCATATCCTTCAACATCTATTTCATCTACAATACTTGAGTACAATTATTAGCAGCAGCAATGTATTCAACCTCTACAGTAAACAAGGAAATGACATTTTGCTTCTTGCTTAACCATGAAATTAGCTTCTTACCCAAGAAAAATTCTCCACCACTAGTACTTTTGTTTTCATTCACATCTCTTGCCTAGTCAGCATCAGTAAAGGCACTCAAGGTAAGATCATCATCTTTAGGATACCATAGGCCAAGATCAATAGTTCCCTTCAAGTATCTAAAAATTCTCTTCACAACAGTCACATGAGATTCCTTCAGATTAGCTTGAAATATTGCAACAATACATACAACATTCATGATATCAGGCCTATTTTGAATTAAATACAACAATCCACCAATCATTTATATGTATCTTGTCTGATTTTCTTTTGGAGAATCATCTTCTATTGTCAACTTGCATTCGATCACCATAGGTGTACCAACTAGCTTTGAATCTTCCATACCAAACTTCTTCAACAATTCCTTCACATACTTGGACTGAGATAAAAAAAATCCCTTTATCTAACTGAGTAATTTGCAATCCCAAAAATAATTCCATCTCACCAATCATAGACATCCCAAATTCATTTTGCATCTCATTAGCAAACTTCATGCACAAACCATCATCTCCTCCAAAAATGATATCATCAACAAAGACTTCAACAATCAAATCTTTATTATGATCAATCTTGAAATACAGATTACTATCAGTAGTACCTTTGTTAAATCCAAGCTTCAACAAATACTTATCCAATCTGGCATACCATGCTCTAGGGGCTTGCTTGAGTCCATACAATGCTTTCTTTAATCGACACACCATATCTTCTTTATCAGTCAACTGGAATCCATTAGGTTGCTCAACATACACTTCTTCTTCCAATTCACCATTTAGAAAAGTTGATTTTACATCCATCTGATAAACTTTGTAGTTCTTGTGAGCAGAATAGGCAAGAAGTAATCTTATAGCTTTAATTCTAGCAACAAGGGAAAAGGTCCCTTTAAAATCAATTCCTTCCATCTGTGAATATCCTTTACATACCAGTCTTGCTTTGTTTCTAACCACTTCACCTAGCTCATTCAGTTTGTTTCTAAAGACCCATTTGGTTCCAATTACATTCTTGTCCTTAGGTCTGGGAACAAGAATCCATGTATCATTCTTCTCAATCTATTTTAATTCTTCTTTCATTGCTTCAACCCAATGCTCATCTTTACATGCTTCATTCACATTAGTAGGCTCAGTCTTTGAAATCAAGCAATACTCTTCTACAATCTTTCTCCTAGTTTGGACACCTTTGTTCTTATCACCTATAATCTGATCTTCTAAATGATTCAATCTTACATACCTCAGAGTCTTCTTAGTATTTTCTTCAACTTCAGGCTCTTCTGATCTCTCTTCTGCAACTTCACTGGTTTCTTCTTCTTCTTCATTTTCTTGATTTATCGGATTGATTTGCACTTGATTTGTAGACTAAACTTGATTTCCTTTGTTTGTACTATCATCCAAATCATTAGAGTCATATCCACAGGTTCTAGATAGTGTACCAAAGTCTTCATCAACCATAACATTTGCACTTTCAACCATTTTCTTCAATATTTTATTGTAACACCAATAGGCCTTACTTTTAGTAGCATAACCTAGAAAGATACCTTCATCACTCCTAGTATCAAACTTTCCTATGTCTTCATCTCTCTTAATATAACATCTGCTTCCAAATATCTTGAAGTATTTAATAGTAGGATTTTGACCATTCCATAGCTCAAAAGGGGTCTTACCAGTATCACCTTTGATTTGTACCCGATTGAGTGTGTACACAACAGTACTCACAGCTTCTCTCTAATAGATATGAGGAACATTTCCTTCCAACATCATAGTTCTAGTAGCATCTTCAATTATTTTGTTCTTCCTTTCCACAACTCCATTTTGTTGAGGGGCCCACGACGCAGATAATTGTCTCTTTATTCCATTTTCTTCACAAAAAGAATTAAATTCACCAGAAGTGAATTCACCACCTCTATTTGATCTCAAACATTTAATCTTCAAACCTGTCTCTATCTCAACCATAGCTTTAAAGATCTTGAACTTTTCCGCGCTTCTGATTTCTCCCTTAAGAAAGTAACCCATACCATTCTATAATAATCATCAATGAGTAACATGAAATATTTGTAACCTTGTAAGCTTCTGACCTTAGAGGTACCACATAGATCATTATGCACAAGCTCTAAGAATTTATTTGAACAATTCTTTTTACTCCGAAATGAAATCCTTGTTTGCTTTCCCAACTGAAATTCCTTGCATATTGCATTAGTAGGTTTCACCAACTTAGGTAGATCTCTCACAGCCTTAGTAGAACTTATCTTGACAATATTATCAAAGTTAACATGACACAACTTCCTATGCCATAACCAACGTACATCAACTTGAGCAATCAAACAACTTTTACTAGCAACACTTAAGTGAAAGATATTACCTTTTGTTTTTGTACCTAATGCAATTTCATTTCTGGAACTCAATATTTTTCACTTTCCATCCTTGAACTAAAGATTGTATCCCTTATCAACCATTTGACCAACACTAAAAGGATTATGCTTCAATCCTTCCACATACAAAAAATCATCAATATTATGCTTACCATCAAGAGAAATGCAACCTCTTCCATGGATCACACTAGCTGTATTATCACCAAATCTCACAACACCACCATCATACTTTTCCAAACTTACAAACTTACTTTTGTCTCATGTCATATGATGTGAACATCCACTATCAATTACCCATTCATCTTTTTCTTCAACTCGAGCAGCCAGGGCTTTCTCCACATTTGTATAACCAACAAATTCAGTAGATATAGGATTATTTTCCTTAATAGCAATAAATACCCATTCATCATCACTTCTATTCCCTTTATCAGATTCATCATCTGTCATGCCTTCATCAACAACACAATAACACTTCTAAAATCTAGGCTTGTTATTTCTTGGTTTAGGGGCCCTTCCTGGACACCTTGATGCAAAATGACCTATCTTATTGTAAGAAAAACATTTAAGAGTCAATTTTCCTTCATACTTACCTTTTCCTCTTGGTACTCTTTTGACAATAAGTGCTTCCAACTCTTCTAGCTCTCTTTCTTCTTCTTCAATCTATCTAATTTCATCCTCATACTTGAATGTCTTTCTAGATGAATTTTCACCCGAATCATATCTTTGTCTATCTCTTCCTGAAGTAGTAGCCTTAAATGCAGATTCAACCTTAGGAAGGGCATCACCAAATTCGCTCAACTTAAAAGCAGTTAGCTTACCAACCAATGTATCTTTGGTTATGTTTGTTACAGTTCGGAGCTCTTCAATAGCACTAGCTTTGACTTTGTAAGAATTAGGCAAGGATCTAAGTACTTTAGAAACAATCTTAGATTCATCTATCTTTCCACTAGCACATCTAATACCACACACAAGTTCATTCACTCTTTGCATGAAAGTATTAATGTTCTCATCATCACCCATTCTCAACCTTTCATATTTCCCTTTCAAACTCTACAACTTAGCAATCTTCACATTAGCATCACCTTCATACAAGGTTTCCAACTTTTTCCAGATCTCATAAGTAGTCTTTAGATCCATAACATTTGTCATCTCAGAATTAGTCAAAGCACTCAACAAAGCTTCCTTAGCCTAGATATTATACTCAACATCCCTGATCTTAACAGAAGTAGTAGGACCATTCTATGGAATAATATACATATTACTTGTAATGCTCCAATAGGGTTCACTAATGCATCTTAGATGGCACTCCATTCGAGTCTTCCACAAAGAATAATTTGTTCCATCAAATCTCAAACTATCCTTCTTATAAATTTCCATCCTAGATCACCTTAAGTTGTTAAACTTCTTCCAAGGAACCTGCTCTGATACCAATTGTTGGCAATACAAGGGCAGACAACTGAGAGGGGGGGTGAATCGGTTGTCACAAAAATTCAAAACTCATCCAACTTATTAACCTTATTCTTAGATTTGATTATTAACCATGAAAACATAAATCATAAACACATTAGAAACACACATAACACCAAGATTTTTTACGTGGAAACCCTGTTAGGGGAAAAACCATGGTGGAGGTCAGTCCACAAGATTATACCCTATTAAAAGTATAATGAAAATGAAATATGGGGAATGCACATGCATTCAGGAACATTGCCTAGAGATCACTGCTCAATTACAAGGAAGACACACTATCTTAAAAAGAGATTCAGAATAAAGCCATCTAGATTTTGAACTGAGAAAATAGCATCTGCTAATGCCTGATTACAGTTCCAATTAAGCACATGAACACTTCTCCACTCTTCTTCACTCTTCTTCACACTTTTCTCTTCCTTCAAATTATTTAGAACATTATTCATGCACACACACATTCGACATCCTTTTCCACACTTAAATTCAAATAAAAAATTGCTCTTATATATTTGCAACAAGAAATTTAATCGCTACAAGTTGGCCAGAAAGAAATAATAAAATGAATATAAATTGTCGACCCAAAACATTAAATATTATCAATGTGAATCAACCAAGGTTGGCCACAACTTAGTGAGGACCTAGATAAACATCTCCAACACAGAAACACTTCAATTAATTTCTCCTCGAAGATCCACAACACACTACAAGCACTATGTCGGCCAAGAACAAGAGAAACATGAACACACAAGAGAAAATCTCAGATCACAAGCACAACAATCAATGCAGACTTGCAACAAAGATAGAGCACAATCTAGAAAAATCCACAAGCATCACAAATCACAAGAGAAGCATCTACAAAAATTGAACTAACCGAAATAACATCATCTCTAATTAGGAACACCAACTGAAGAAACATAAAAACTATCAGAATGAAAATCTTCATAACTAGATCAAATCTTTATGCGGATCTCTCAAACTCGACGTGGATAAACTAGATACACTCAGCAACAAAACCTTTAGTCCACAACCTTTGATCAACAAAGCACAAAAATAACCACCAGTATGTTGGCTACATTGAACTTCACTTCACCACTGACAACCTGCAACTCATTTATTACAATTTTCTCAATATGCTCGACATATACAGTTTCAAATACATTTATGCTAATAGTGTTGACATCAATGACAATCACATATAAACAACACAACCACAACATCCAACACTTAAGGGCACTAAAAACTAAAATATTCCCTAAAGAGAATGTGTTGCCATCAACTTGTAGAGAGGCGTGTTTGTCGTTGGTTGAGTTGGGGATTGAATATAAGGAAATTCATTCATGTAGAAATGATTACATTTTATACAGAGATGAATATCAAAACAAGGTAGAATTCCCTATATGCAAAGAGAAGAGATATCATACAGATGTACAAGGTCCTTCAATTCCAAAGAAGGTTCTACGTCACATGCCAATTATACCTAGACTTCAACGAATGTTTCCTTGCAAGTCACTTGCACAATTGATGGACTAGAATGCAAAGAACATGAGTAAAGATGGATTCGTGTGAATTTCAGCCAAATCCAAAGCAATGAAACACATAGAGGAAATATGGCCAATAAAATTCAAAGATGAACCCCATAGTATCAGGTTTGGTCTTGCAATTGATGGAGTGTGCTCATTCTCTTTCTTGAGCTCAAATTATAGTGTTTGTCCAATCGGATTGATAGTATACAATATTCTCCCATGGATGAGTGTTAGAAAGGAGCACCTTATGTTGACTCTCATTGTTCTAGGAAACCATCAAGTTAAAAACATGGATGTTTATCTTGCGCCAATTATTGATGAGATGTAACCACTATGGAAAGGCATAAGAATGTATGACATATCATGTACTCCATCAAATAGGTCCTTCATGTTGTATGGCATGCTATGTTGGACTATTCATGATTTCCCACGACTTGGTGTTTGTTCTGGTAAGATAACATATTTACGTATTTACACTCATAATTTATTTTCATCCCAACTTTCATACTTAGTTTTATACTATTTTTTTTTATGTTATTAACATTACTTATTGAATTTTAGGGCTTCAAATAAAGGGGATATTTGCATGTCCAAGATATGCAGAACAATTTCAAGGGTGGTATTCTAAAGATCTACATAAATTTATTTACGCAAACAACATGGTTTTTCTACGACTAGATCATAAGTTTAAAAATCGCTTGAAGAATCAATTTGATGGAAAAGTTGAAAATAGAGGCCCTCCCATGATTATTGGTCTAGGTGATTGGCTTAAGAAGTATGAAGATGTTGAATTGAAAGCTTGGGAGGATTTTTTTGATTGGCGTGATTCAATTGAAGAACCAGAACAAGTTGTAGTTAATATGCCAGAAGGAATGAAAAGGAAATCCATATTTTATGAGCTCCCTTACTGGAAGGATCTATTAATATCTCACCTATTAGATCCTATGCACATCTTCAAAAATGTTTGAGATTCTATATTTCGACATATATCAGGAAAAGAGAAGGACACCCTATCTTCGAGGAGAGATATTTCTCTTTCACGTACCAAATTTGATAGAAAACATTTGTGGCCAAACAGGGAAAATGAAACATATGCAGAAGCTCCATGGATTTTGAAAAAAAAAAGAGCTAGGCGAACTAAAAAATGTCATTCATTCAATAAGGACACCTACTAGCTATGGGTCATCATTGGGTAAAGCTTTTACAATCGATGGACATATCACAGGATTTAAAACACATGATTTTCATAATTTTATGAAGGTATTATTTATCATCATTTAACATTTACCGGTAACATTGATTAAGTACTAAATATATTTTGATATTTTGTTGTGTGAGAAAAAATTACTAATGACCTTTTCATAACTATGTTTGATAGCATATCATGCAATTGGAAATTAGGGGGGATTCTTGTCTTACAATTGACTTAAGGAATGCCATAAGTCGATTGTCAGCATTTACAAGGTATGTGGTTAAATGAAATTTTCATGTGTGAGAGACATAGAGATATTATATTGCATTTTAATTTTTGACTAAAGGTTCATACTAATTTACTATTATTATATTAGGTGGGTGAACTCCAAGGAGATCCACGAATGTGAAGTGCCAAAATGGAAGAAGGAAAATGAAGAAATTGTATGTGTATTTGAGAAGGAGCTCCCTACAAGTTTCATGGACCTACAAGTTTAGTTACTTATACACCTAGTCGATGAAATTGAGTTGGAGGATGTCGTATCAACAAGGTGGATGTTTTTCTTTGAGATGTATATGAAAACTCTAAAAAGATATGTCTAAAAAAAGGAACATCGAGAGGGTTGCATGGCTAAAGGGTATGTATTGAATGAAGCATTTTTCTTCCTGTATGAATTCCTTGGTAAGGATTTTGAAGATGGGCCACACATCTGGGATGAAGAATGAACATCAGATATTATATTGAAGATGGGCCACACATCTGGGATGAAGAATGAACATCAAATATTATTGATGGAGAAAAACCACAATCTAATGGTGTTCAAGTAGAAATTAGTAAGTAAATTCATGATCAATGTGGTTGTTTTTCTTGCAATCATTAATTGACTCTGTAATTTATTTGTCAAATTAATAGCATGGCATTTGGAGTTTAAAATAAACATGTTGACATGTAATAGGTGTAGATGAAAGTGCTATACTCAACAAGTTCATTCTGTACCACATGGACTTTATGAACAAATGGATTGATCTGTATGATAAAAAGAGAGAAGAAGTGTTAGAAGCAAGGAGATAGTTTAAGAGATCAAACCCAAGGAATACTCCACTTCTCACTGATCTGCTTGGGGAATGGAGAAAATATTGCACACTAGAATGGGTTACTGAACAAATTCAAAGGTATAGATTCAAACATAACAGAAGATGAAATCAACATGTCTAGAGGATGTGAAAGAAAGGTACAGTTGGAATTTTACAAAATGTTGTTTCCTTACAGTTTTGACACTATTAGCTATTTTAATATTTGTCATTATATTTTTTTTCACTAAAATAAATGGTCTTTCAGAGGTGAGGAAATATCCAACAATGTGGGAATATGGTCGACATTATTGTGTAGAAAGTATAGATGTAAAGAGATGATCCTTCGATTGTGGCATCATGGTTGACTTCAAGCAATCCAATCGATCAAGCTCAAAAGATAAGAATATAATTGAAAGGAATCTACAATATGTTAGGAAAATACAAGAAATTATTGAGTTGGATTACCTCTCTTTTAAATGTTGTATTTCTAAGTGTAGATGGTATGAAGCATTTGAGAGGACACAAAGACATGATACCGGCCATAGTGGATTGTTTTCTATAGATTCCTTATGCTTCCTACCAAAGGATAAGGAGCCTTATGTTCTACCAACTCATTGTGAGCAGGTATTTCTTTAACTCAAACAAGAAGTGGTAGTGATCATTAATCTATTAATTCATAGTTTATTGTGAATATATACATGTGTTTATTAATCAATAAAATTGTTATAACATACATCTAATATATGTATGTTGTTCATGTGAAGGTATTTTTCTATGAAGATATTTTGGACCCGAAATGGATATTTATCATACATTATGATCCAAGATTAAGGCATGTATTTTACGAAACATTAGTGGATGTTGAGCAAAACAATGATGGCCAACAAAATGAGAGAGAGGGATTAGAGAACATTGAATAAATTGGCATCCATGTTGATGTTGAAGATGGTTATGTCTAGGCACAAGAAGACAACAATCTAGAGTTAGATGATGTTATGGAAGACAACAATATGGATGGTATAGGAAATGATGATCCAAATACATTTGGTAACAATATAGATGGTCTACAGTCAAATTTCAATGATGATGAAGATGATGCAAGTCAAGATGAGGATGATGATAATATTAAATACTTGAAAGAACATATGAACATTGACAATGATACACTGGATGACATTGTATCAGACAATAATGTTAATGACCAAGACTTCTAAATTTTTAGAATTATTTGCAATCCATGTTTAAAAAAGAATGATTCTTATGGTCTAAATTTTGAAATTCTTCAATACTATTAATTCAAGTGTTAATCTATAGAACCGCCACTCTCCATTTTGATGGTATATATCTTGTTTATTAGAAATATTTTATTAACTATAGATTTAGCTTGATATGTATCTCCCAATTTCTTTAAAATAAGTGCTATAATGGTCTCTTCATGTGCATTCAACAATATTGAACTAGCATAACTGTATTTAGAAAAATCTATGTAAAATAAGTTGAGAGATATCCTTCCCGAGACCCTATTGTATTTATATGGTGGAAATTTAATTTAATTTAACTTTAAACTTCATAAAATTTCTGAAAAATAAATCAAATTGAATATTGTATTGACAGGGCTTATGTTTTTTTTGAGGTTCCTATTTTAAATTTCATGATCAGACTTCATAATGAATTTTTCCTATTTTACATTTGCCTATTTTACATGTAGTAAACAATAATGTTAATAACTGATGCAGGAGCATCCAATGGTGTACGGGCAATCTTGCATCACCCAAAAATAGTTAAATTTCAAGTTTCTCAGTTTTTAGATGTTTTTACATTTTTGGATACCCTTTTCATCATAATGAAATTCCCAATTTACGGTTTTTATTTTATATTCCTGGGTTGAAAGATATTGTAGTTTTAGTTTCCCAGATTTACACCTGAAAATCTTCCGAGTTAGATTTGAGGCACTTAGAGTTCCTAGATAGGCTCCAAAACTTTCCAAAATTGGCGTAGCAGATTTCAAGCGTGTTATTGACTTCGAGACCTTTCCAATGGTTCAAACAGTTCGTGAATCAGAGTCCCGGATCAAAAGTTATGGCCCCAGAAAGTTGGTGCACTTTCTAGAAGATACAATTGCAAATGTTCTTTTGAAATTTGAACTTCAAGTTGTAATTTTTCGGCGCCAAACCGCCTAAACTCAAATTTGAATGTTGTTTTGGCTCCAAACTAAAGAGGAGCTCTATTTATGGGTGGGTTTCTAATTTTTGGGTAACTTTTTGGGGACAAGCTTGCATATTGCGAAAGGGTGATTTTGTAGCTTTATGTAACTTGCATGTGTTGTAGAACTTGGGGATTTGAGATCCTCTACATGTAAGAAGCTCCATTTTCTGAATAATAAAATTATTCTCTTGTTTGTGGGTTATTCTCTAAGTCTCGGGCTGCCCCCTCATCAATAACCAAGACTTCTAAATTTTCAGAATTATTTGCAATCCATGTTTAAAAAAGGATGATTCTTATGGCCTAAACTTTGAAATGCTTCAGTAATATTAATTGAAGTGTTAAACTATAGAACTGCCACTCTCCATTTTGATGGTATAAGACTTGTTTATTAGAAATATTTTATTAACTATAGATTTAGATTGATATGTATCTCCCAATTTCCTTAAAATAAGTGCTATAATGGTCTCTTCATGTGCATTCAACAATATTGAATTGGCCAAATAGAGTCTAATGAGTCTCTTATCTTTTTTTCTATTTTTTCTGCCTTATTATGACATTCCAATAGGTTTTTATGTAGCTACTATAAAATTAAATCTCAAGCATCATATAAATATAAGTAGTGATTAAAAAACAATGATCTAAAACCACCAAAAAAAGTGGCACCCAAAAACCTAGTTAGAAAATAAACACCCAAATCCCAAGATGAGCTCATTGGATAAAAATGGTATATTAATTCCACATGTCATAATTGCATCATAAAATAATCATTGAATTAGGAATTCCATTATGGATTCATGACACATTCACCATTCTTCTGGGTCTATATGTGATAATGGGTATAATAATTTTATGATGAAGTATGTAGAAAATAATATACATGGTCATAAAATAACCTCTTTAAAAGGATTTTAACCTCGGGCAGGGACCAATTAAAGTAAACTATTTGAAAGGATTTTTAATTCACATCAACTAGAAACCAATCAAAGCATCCACATAGTAACAACAAATGTGTTTTGATAAATCTTGAAGACTTAAATAACTTGAAAAGACCACTTTGGAGACAACAAAGTAATAGATAAGCAATGAAAAATTGACACATTAATTGAACATTGAAAATGGATTACGAATTATAAGTAGTCTGCTCCATTGTATTACTTCAAAATATAAGCATTTGTAATAGAAGTATTTTAATATGATATGGATGGGCGGATTATGCAACCTATCTTCTTACTAATGCCTACTCTAATGGAATATGATCTAATGATGATGATTTCAAAATCAAGCCCTAGTTTCCCTATTTGTATGGGAAGCAACAAGCTTTAGGCCCATTTATAAAAAGTCACATTGCTTCATAACTAAAACATAATTAGCATAAACATAAAAATATTGACAGTTTGTTGGTGGATGCACTATAGTTCGTTAACCTCCAGCAAGTTTCTGTGATCACCTAAGACCTATTCAAGGCTCATGCACCATGATCGTGTATCAAAACCATCAAATTTGAGTCCCGGTTACTCCTCTCTTACTTGGCATGTGCAATGAATGAGTTAATCTTCGAAAAATGCTCAATGTACCCACTTTTGGCATGAGTGTCTACATTATCTATAATATCTTTCATGGCATACTCCAATTCAAAAATTCTTCCAAGTTGTTGATGTGTTTTCTTAAGTACCTCATCTTTGTCATTGATTGCATCAAGAACAACTGACAAATAGTGGGATATCTCATCCTTCCATGTATCTTGATATTTCAATTATGTTTCCTCGAAGAAGTTGGGCAAGGCCATACTCAGTGGCTGACTAAAGTCACTTAACTCCTATGTCAAGATGCTATGGAAATCTTTATGGGCTTTCATAAGCTCTTGATATTCTTGTAGCACAACAGTGTTATCTTCGTTCTTTGCTATGATGTGATACTCCACTTCCTTCATTTTGTCACTCAATCTAGTGTTTTCCAATAATGTTGCATATGTTTTTTCATGAATATGCCAAACTTGTTCAACATGCTTATACATATCTTCTAATCTCTTGTTGACTACCTCTAATGCCATTTCAAAGATGGTGGTCTTGAGCTTTCCTTTTAACTCCTCTTATTCCTTCTAAACTTTCTCATGAATATGTTTCTAGTAAGTAGTTTTTGACATTGCTTCTAGCACCTTTCTTTCATGCTCAACTAGTGGAGAGTAAATCCCTAAGGAAGAAGGCAATCTATCTCTTTAGCTAATCAACTCCTTCTTTAGCCTTTCATTCTCTTCTATTAGTCCCTTGTTATCCCTTATCAGTTTCTGAATTTGACCCTTGGTGAACTTTGCCACATTTACATTCAAGTCATCAGTTTCCATAATATCTATCTCTCCTACTCTTTGCACCAAAATATGTCCATAAATTTTATCATCATCAATAAGGGAAGGATTTTTTCCTGGTGGGTAAAGTGCCCATATTTTTAAACTAGTATTGTCAGGATTATATCCTAATCTAGTATAGATCTTATAACCATCTTCATCTGTCAAGTGCAAGGTTTTATTCTTTCTCTTTAGAAAGCTATCAAACACAATGGTTGAACTGATATCCCACCCTGAAAGGATCATAACCCCAGCTTCTTGCAATAATTCTCTTCCTCTCTCAGCAGTCGTGTTCTTCATTTCTTTATCAATTTCATGTTGAAGCTCTTTCAAAGCATATGCTTCCTTTTCAGAGTCAATGTCTTTTAGCCTTTCCCTTACCACCTTTCCCTTATACTCATAGTTGAAATCCTTAAATTCAGAAGTTTGGACAAATGCATCATCTGCAATGAATTCCTGACTGGCATGGTGTGTCACATCATCAGATAACTCATTGAAAGTTTCAAAGGTAATCACACTCCTTTCCAGTGGCATTTCATATTGGGGAATAATAGGAGTGTTAATCTGTGTGACCTCTTCTTCCCCTTCAGTATCATCTTCAACCATGATTGGGGTGTCACCTAAGAAGCTTACCTCTAGAATAGGCTGTGGTGACAAATGGGCCATTGGTGTTATATTTTTTGCTTGCCTTCTAGAGCCAACATTTCTTCTCTTCTCAAATGCCACTAGAGGTACATCCTTTATTATTTCTTCTTCATGCATAAGTAATTGTTCAACTCTTTCCATAGGATCTCGAATTTCATGAAAAGCTTCCACATAGAGTGGGTTATTATTCATTCTCCAAGCCTCAACCATAACAATTCTATTGTATGCATTTTACCTCATTATCACTTGACTTTCCTCACAGTTCCTAATGACATCATCGACATGGAACTCATGCTCATATCCTTTTAGTTTTTGAGAAATTTTGGCATCATAGATGAAATGCTCAGGGTAAAAAAAATTCTTTTGTTTCCTACCGACAAGCCATAATAAACCAGCTTGCTACCAACCAATTCATACCCTGTATCAACAATAATAGTGAAGTCACCAAAACAAAGAGTGGAAGTCCTGAAAGTTTTCCTTCCATAGCTTTTCAAATGCATGAAGGCTGAGTAATGAAATTTCCTTATGATCTCCAGGTATGCAACCCTATCTGACACAGTCCTAGGCAGTAAATATGGTGTTTCCTCAAATCCATATACTCTAATGATAGTACAATCAAAAAATGCATACCAATCTCCCCAATTGTCATTTATTTTTCCATCATGACCCTTCTCCTTTGGTTGGAGGAACCTCTATAGTTCTGGGGATAGATTATAGTCACATTTTTGGCCAAGTAATTTGTATAAGGGTTTGACAAAATGTTCTTCAAACAGGGAAAACTTTAGTGCGAATTCTAGGAATTAGCCAAGTTGAAATTGGCAATTTTCTCACACCCAACAGGGTGTCCAAATCACCTGGATTTTATGACCTATAGGTCCAATGCATGTCCATTTTCTAATGAGTTTATTTATGAGTCATATTTAAGCAACAAATTCGCCATTGTCAAACTATGTGTTTCAATTGGACTGACTAATATTTTCACTAGAATCTCGAAAGCATTTAATAAAACACCTACATATTCGCCAATACTATTAAAACAACATTGTATCAGGACCCATTTTTCCAATTTACAAATAGTTGCTTGTGAAGACCCATTTCACTAATTAAATTTTATAAATAGTTACTTATGAGGACCTATTTTTCCAATAACATTAAAAAATAATTACATTTGAGGACACATTTTGCCTTGAAAATTACAACCTATCGTTGTATAAGCACGCGGGATTCACCAAATTTTTAATATACTATTTAAAAATCCCATGGAATTTTCCAAATATGGAATCATGGATTGATATAAATACAATTGAAAGTGTCATTTATTCTTACACATTTTGTTCGATTTTGAGGTTCTACTTCTCGATTCGGAAGTCAGCGAAAGCTGAAAACATAGAATTAAAGGTGAGTGATCATTTCTTCATAGTGTTATTAGTTATAATAATAAGTTTTATTTATCTCTTTTCCATTCTTGCTTCAGCCTTAAAGATGATATTGAGTAGGGAATGGGATCTATATTATTATTATTTTTCCTTAAACAAGAAGACATTTTTTCTAGTTTTTATTTGAAGTGAGAGATGAATATGTCAAGAAAATCAGAGATCAATATGTTGTGCAACTCGGGTAGCAAGGGTAAGGCTTCTGCCACTCCTCAGGGTGGTGAAGAGACTCATGTTTCTCCTCAGACTCCTGCTACTCCTCAGGGTGGTAAGGCTTCTTCTGCTCCTCAAACTCCTGCCACTCCTCAAGGTGGTGAAGAGACTACTGTCGCTCCTCAGGCTCCTCAGGGTGGTGAAGAGACTAGGAGGCCATCAAAATTCCAAAAACTTAGACGTACCATACAATCTTACTTTGGAATTTCCAAAGCTTCTGATCCATCAGGTCAAGATGGAGCTACATCATCAACTCTTCCACCAAATATTGGTAGCATTCACAATACCTCACCGCCACCAAAAGGTCAAGTTGAGATTGTCATCGATTTAAATCAAAATGTATCAAATCAGGATGGAAATACCACAAAATATGTTCCTAGGGATACCTTGGACCCAGTTAGCTAGAATGAGATGACTGACTTGGATGAGGATGATGATGTTGGTAGCAAGAAAAGGAAAAACAAACCAAAAAGGGGGCGCAAGTGGGAAATGACAAGAAATTTTCAACCTTGTTGGTTGTCAGAGTACCCATTCATTGAACCAGTGGAGAAAGCAAATAATATTGAAAATGCAACATTGGCTAGATGTACGATTTGTACTTGGAAATGTAGAAGAGACAAGATGTTGTAGCTAAAGATTGACACTATAGAAAAACATATCGGTAAAGTTTATGAAAAATAAATCATAGACAGAAAGGAACAATCAATCGTATGATGGAAATCAAAGGAAGAATGTCTTCATGTTAGGTATGTCATGGATTATGAAGAGCATCACCAAAAAATGTCGAAGCTTGTTGCATGTAAAGGTACACTTGACACTCAATTTGGAAAAGCAATGGAAGCAACAAATTTATCAAAAACTATTTAGATAAGTGTTGTTTTTCATATTTTGTCCAGAGGGTGTCCTATAAAAAACTACCCAAAATATTCTAGTTTATTATCTTATTTGAATGTTCCTCACTATCCCTACTCACATTGGTCAATAAACACTGGATGGGAATGGGAAAACTATCTTGCTGCAATGGAAAAGGAAGATTTAAAGGATAAAGTAAAAGAGTCAAATTTCATTGCATTATCTTTAGATGAAGTTACTGTGGTAGACAATACTTCTTGGGTCTATATGCATTTGTATACTGTACATCAATATGTTTTCCAAGCTCATCTTCTCTGTGTTCATAAAATGAAGGACAATTCAACATCGCAAAATATATTTGAACTAGTCAAGAAATATTTGAATGAAATTGTAGGTATGGATGAGTTGACAATTGCAAAAAAGTTGGTGTGTGTAGGAGTTGATGGAGCTACAGTGATGCAAGGTCAAAGGACCAGTGTTTTCACAAAGTTACAAACTACTTGTGCACCATACATGCTTGGCATTCACTTCATGGCCCACATAATGAATTTAGCATTCAAAATTGTAAGCAAGTTTCCTACAGTAGAAAAAGTCAAAAATCTAGTCCACGAGATCCATGCATACTTCTGCCAAAGTCCTAAACATTTCACAGGATTTCAAAATTTTGCTAAGGGAATAACACCAAGAAACAAGCTTCTCAAGGATTTCGATACCAAATGGATCTCCCTGCATGGACCAGTACAACGAGTTCTTTCAAAATATCAATCCTTTATTGGAGTGATGTACAAAAATCGCAGCACAGTAGATAAAGCTCCTGACCTCTTACATAGGTTAAGCGATATAGAGACACTCTTGACTTTAACTAGTCTTCTCCCCATGTTGGATGTGATGAACAAGCTTGTGAATAAATCCCAAGACAAAACTATGTACATTAATGAATATGCCAATCTACATAAACATACTTGCTTGGCCCTTGATCATTTATATCTAGATCTAACACAAGATGGCGTAAATTATTTCATGTGGAAAATTACTTATTTGAATGATCCTGATAATTATTTACAGTTTAATGCAAGTGACACTTATGTATTTATGTATATGTGTACGTGGATATGATATACAAATGTACCAATATAAGATAGCCAAGCACTCTAGCAGAGAAGTAGCTATTAATGAGGAAGATTTTAAGGCTTTGTTAAATCTGTTGGTGATAATTTGAAGGAAATTGCAAAATCTCTTTCCTCATAGATTCGTGAAATATTCCCTCGACATGAAATACTTGAAGCCATGAGTATTGTGTATCCTCAATTTTGGGCAAACCAAGATATCCCAAAATATTTTCATGCTCAGGTAAAAATCTTGATTGAACAATTTTCAAAAATTGTAACATACAATAAGTAGAAAATAGAAGGAATTTTAGATGAAGCTAAGCTTAGAAAACAATGTAGGAATTTTGCAACAGCTATGAAGGACTAGTATAAATCCATGGACAAGGACAAGGCCTTTGAACGGAGATCAATAAAAAAGGTTTGGACAAACTTAGGTCAGAGTGAAATATTGTGTGGTTCGATATCAGAATATTTCAAACTTGTTGATTTATGTCAAACATTGATATTGGGGTTGATGGAGGATGAGAGAGTTTTCAGTACATTGGCCTTTTTTAAATCAAAGTTAAGAAACAAACTATATAAGAATTTGGAAAATTGCTTGAGGATGAAAGGAACTACATATAATGTCATAAATTTTCCTTTTGAAAGGACACCCGCAATCTGGAGGTCCACATGTGAAAGAAGAGGGACCGAGTTGTTCAACACTCCAATTCTAAAGGCTGGTACTGGTGGCACTGGCAGTGGCAATGGGATTGGGACATATGACATTGACAAAAATGAAACAATGAATGTTGAATTTGAGACACAGGCCGAAGAAAATGAAGAGAAAACTCAAAATCAAGACAACTCTTTTACTCTATCTAATGATGAACTTCAGTTTGAGGACCTTGACTCCATTTGGGAAATGGAAGAGAATTAGCAGCTTTTAGGTATTTATATTGCACTTCATGATTCATGAATCAATTTCCATTGTTTCAAACTGTAGTTGATGATATATATTGTATTCAATGAAAATTGAAATTGTGAATCATTGCACTTCATGATATTTTATTTTATATTGCACTACATGAATCATATTCCAAACTTTAGTTGATGATATTTTATATTTTATTCCATGAAATTGTGATATTTTATATTTTATATTGTATTCCAAATTTCCATGGTATTGAATTTGATATGTGATTATGCATTATTTTTAAAGAACAACACTTATCACACTACTTATAAATTCTTATTGCATTTCCATTCATAAAATATCTGATAAATAACTAAAAGAAATATTAATCCATTCCTTAAACAGAAGCTAATAGTTCAACATCCATAACTTATAAGCTAACAGAAGCTAATAGTTCAACATAAATAACTTATAAAGGCATCCACACAACTTAAACAATAAAATATTAAACTACCAAATCACCTAAATTATACTGAGAAATCCTTACACATCCATCACCATAAAAACCTTGTTCATAGATAAACATTCCACAACAATGAAACTAACAAAAAATCTATCATTCCAATAATAGACAATCCATTGGAAAAATACTCAGCAAAAGCACAATAAATCCACACAGTACACACCATAACTCAAAGATTACGCATGCATGAACTTCAGCATTGACTTTCTATATTGAAATAACAGAAAAGCAATAAAAATAGCAGAGTTTTTTTTGTCTTGATAACGATTTCTTGAAGACAACTGTTTTAGAAATTAAAATAAAAAGTCTTTGAAGTATCAAGAGAGCCAAATTAAGGAAAATAACATAAAAACTAAAAACTAAATAGTGGTCCCACTCCCAACATCGACTCCTTCACTTTCAATTATTTCCACCTCCTTCTCCTTTAGTAACACCCCCTGTGCCTTTACTCTTTGCCTGTATTCCTGATACTTGGTAAAAATTGTGGTGATGTTTTTGCTTCCTAGATTTGTAGTAATCTATAACCTAGTTCTCCATTTTTCCAAAGCATTTTCAGACTCAACCAACATCTAAGATCTTTTCTGTTCTCCAAATTTATAAGTCTTTAGGTGGATCTCCATTCCACCGAGTTTCGAGGACTCCCATGTCACTGTAGCAGGATCAACTATTTCTTTATTGAATATCTCTCTAAACTTCAAAGAGATCTCTCTTATATCTAGAATGTTTTCATCAAACTCATCAGTAATTTCCACTCCTAGAATACGATAATCTTCTTTAATTTCCACCAACATTTCATAATATTGATCAAGTGTGTTATTAATTTCCTTCATCAGATTATCATACATATTCAAATTCCATTCCAATGAAACGAACCAGGAAGGGTCTAGCTCCTTAGGATTATTCACAATTTTCTCACCAATTAATATCTTCGGATCCATAGAGTTCAATTCTTTCATTTCCTAAGAGAGAACATAGAGACTAGTTTGATCTTTTCTGAGTTGTTGAAGTTTTGTTACTAACTCCTTCCTCTTGTTAACAACTCGAGTGTAAAAGAGAACATATTTATTCATAAAGAAGATAGCCTCTTGAGATATTTAATCGATCCCCTCACAAGTAGCTCTAGAATAGCTCAAATTCTTTTTAATTTTCTCTATGGTGAGCACATCAATACCCTCTACCTAAGAACTTGAGGCTTCATCAAATGTAGGAGTAGTGGCCATGGAAGAAATAAAGTTACTCAATGTGAGGACTTGAGATTCCAATTTTATATTTTATTTCCTTTGTTCTTTCACCCTTTTAATCAAGGTATTGATTGAATAATTGGCATGGTACACATCACCTTCCAATGTTGGAGGCCCCATATCAACATGTGTGACTTTATAGTCTGCCTCTATTATTTCATCTTCATTTAAATCCTTCACAAGCTCAAAAATTTATAACATTTGATTTCCAGAAGTAGCATCAGTCACCGTCCTTGACATCCTCCTGGTTTTCTTAGGTTTTGAAGAGCTTTGAAGTAACTTTGAAACTATATCCACTCCAACTGTCATTGTAGGAATACACTTTCTCTTCTTCTCCACTACTTTTTTCGGCCATCCTAGGGAGGCTACTACCAGACCAAAATCTTCATTTCCACTAATAGTTTCTTTAGGAGCACTAGGAGTGAAAGGTGGATTATCAGGTGCAAAAGAGGGCAATTCAAACAGAGGGGGAAAGATATTATCTTCATCAATCTGTTGAAAGATAGCTTCAGAATCTACAGCCACAAGTTTTTCTTGATTGGTCTTCTTCTTAGGGGTAGGAGAAAGCACACTTTCTTGTTCATAGATGCTCTTCAACTTGATTATTTCTTCTGGCCTATCACCATCACCTTCTAACTGATAATTTTCACTAGAGGATCTAACAGAGGGTTTCCTCAATGATACACTTGCACCAGATGCTTGCATAGACCTATGTTCATTCTTCTATGATGACTTAGGCTCCTGAACAGGACCAACAACTTGCCGCCATTTCCCATCCAACCAGTCTTGGGTTCTTTTAAGCACTGGCGAAGCACACACCCTCATATCTAAAATTTCATTTTGGCTCCAATCAACCCTAGGGTGGGATTTATCAAGCAATTTTTCATATGCAAGATCTATGATTGTTGAATCCTCAGCTACATTTTCAGGAATGTGAAATGACCAACCAAAAGCCTTTATCTATTTTAGTATAAGCCTCATATAATCTCTTATCAAAACTTCATTCTCATTGACACGATCTTCCCAAAAATCTTCGATAGATGGGTGATGTCGATACAAGCTCCCTCCATAGAGATTTTGCTTCACAAAACCCTTACTGTCAAAATTAGCTCTCATAGACAAATTCTGGAGGTTATATTCCTTGAGAATTCCTTCAGCTCCCCTGGCCATTTGGTTTGTTTTGTACATAAAAGAAGGGGTGTCCAATGGGAAGACATACCCTCGTTTCCCCATGTTCGTATACTTAATATTAACCATGGCCATTTGTCGACAAACTTCTAGAAATATCAGTAAATCTTTAGGATACCGAGGTAATTTAAATGGGGCTTTCTCAAAACCCCCTATTCTTAGATAGGAAAACTTATCAAATTAGATATAAAAACTCCCAAATTTTGATACAAGAGAAATTGATTCAGGAGAAAGGCGCATTTCTAGATTTCCATCTAGCTTCCTCAAGGCCTCCATTAAAAATGCATCACTAACACGACAAAAATCACCCATTCCAAATTGTTTAGTGAACTAAGGAAAGAATTTATACACAAGCATATCAGAAGTAGGGGTTCCTTGCCACTCCAACCCAGGCCAAAAGGACCTCTGACTACCTACAATGTACGCTAGGCAAGAACACATACATAAAGTAGCAATCTTATGGAAATTAATTATTTGCTCATTCAAATGGAAGCAAATAACTTTGGCCTAGTCAATGAAAATGTTCTCATCACAGACTATCAAGATAAATCGGCACATCCAATCCTCAAATAACTCAACTTGTGCATTCCCAATAATGTGGTGCAATAAAGCAATAGCATATGCAATTTCTCCCTTAAAATGCACTATTTTGAGTTTACTCGACAGTTGCAACTTACCTTTCTTTTCAAACTTCAACAAAGTTTTGGCCATGGAGTTCTTACACCAGTCATTATTCATTTTGAAAAATTCACTTGCCACTACGACAGACATGTCTTCTATAGGTTCCCTTTCTGGAATCCCCAGCACGTGGGAAACAACTCCAGGATAATTTTTTGCAATTCAAGTCTCGTCTGCAGCTTTAATTTCCTGTGTCTATGGAATGTACCTTATCTCACATGCACTTATTAGGTCCACACTCAACAAAAATTTTGGAAACCCTCTAGTGAGAGCTAGCCCACTTTCTAAGAGTTTTATATCTAGCTCAGACTTGTCGTCCCTCTCCAGGTGTGCCCAAAATTTGTCTAACTTAAAAGGTCTGAGCGCCATATCCCTTACGCCGACCCAACGTTCACTTTGCATGAGCACAAATTCATGGAGAATGAATGTTTGCACTTGAAAAGTACTGGCCTTGGAAAATAACAAGAATGCAGGCTAAATGTCTGAGTAAAAAGAATGTTTGCACTTGAGAATAACTACTATACTGGCCTTGGCAAAGAACGAGAATGCGGGCTAAATTTTTGAGTAAAACTTTGCCACCCACTTATGTCATTATTTTTTATAGGATGTGCTTTATATGTGACATTCAATTTCATTCCTCGAAAAGATAGCCTTTAAACCTACATGCTTTTGGAAATTCTTGAAAAGATAACTCAAGTTTAGTCTGTACATAGCATTCAATGAGATGTTAGATGACAACACCTTTGAAAGGAAAGATAAGTCCATAATGTTGTGTGGTCGCTGAAACTTGGAACCTTATAACCAAAGTCTAAAGTTTCAAAGTTTTCAAAACCTTTGACCCACTGACTAAATCCACACACCGTAACTCAAAGGTTACGTATGCATGAGCTTAAGTTACTCAAAAAAGTGAACCAAGTCGGGGAATCAGGTAGTTATGAAAATTTAGAACTCTGCAACATGGTTATAAAACTCGAAGGACTAGAGACTAAGCTTGCTTTTCTCCCTTATTTTGAGTCTACAAGCATACATCAAATGTTCATCGAACGGTTGAGTAATTTATGATATAAATAATAAACATGTGTTTTAAAGTTTTTTAACTATTAATGCCCTCGGATTGACATCAAGGCCTTTATAAAATAAATTACAATGTCACATTAATAGCACAACCATTAATAGCACTAATCACAGTAACACTTAACGTTACAAAGGACTTAATAAAAGGAATTACAATGTCACATTAATAACACAACCATTAATAGCATAGTAGCACTTAACATTGCAAAGGACTTAATAAAAGGAATTACAATGTCAAATTAATAGCACAACCATTTATTTTATTACAACTAAATTACAATGTCACATTATTACATAGTACAAATACAAATGTAAGCGCAAATGCCAAGCTTTTGTTGGACCGCTGGTGAAAACGTAAATGTAATACATGTGTGTCTAAAAATAAATGAGACTTGTTGAGTCAACCATGCGCTCTGAAAATAAATGCATGGGACTTCCAGGATCAACCATGGTGTCTTAAAATAAATGCATGGGGAAAGGCAGGCTAATCAAACCGAGGAAATGGGCATTGTGAAGATACAAAATGTACTTCTCCCCTTTGAAAATCAGAGTCATGCAGAAGATGAGGGGTTGCTACTTGCAGCTTCCATGCACTAGGAGAGCACTTATCTCCATCAGAGCTCCTCATCCTGTTTCAAAACTTGTCTGAGAAGTCAGGTGAACCAAATCATCTTCTTTCCAATTCCACCCATTCTGAACTTGAAGGAAATTGGTCTTTTACTCTGTAACTACATAACTGTAGGTAGGAGAATTTAGAGTATCCCCAATAATGCCACATCATCTTCTTCCTAAATCATATTCCTTATTAACCCTACAAAATGAAAACCCTTATGACAATTCAAACATTGCACTCAATAGTAAAGCCTTTAGCCTTCAACGAATGATTTCAATTTTCAGTTGTGCTCACTATCCTTATTTATGGGCCAATAGTGCTACTACTAGCCTAGTCCTTGTGCACACCTCACACGTGACATGTGTGAGGTTAGGTATAATCATGATTCATAATCGTGATTCACGAAAACCAAAAAACCAACTTAAATTTTAATCGATTCATGTAACTTAAGCCTTACATTTATTTAAATGTTTAATTTGATTTACATATGGACTTTAACAGCCTCGCTACATGCAAAATGTACCTCTAGCTGACAAGCTATTAATTGTCAAAATCGCTAGTTCCACTCAAAGTTCAAATGATATGAAATCATTACAAATCTTGTTTCACTAGCCATTTAGTCCTGCATTGGCAGCAAATTCTAAACCGTTGATCATTGTAAAACTAACGGTTAAAGGGTAATTCTGGAGGTTTAATTTTGCAAGACTAGCGCTCTTTGCATTTCATTACAGAATGCAACTACAACCATACATCAAACGTTCATCGAACGGTTGAGTAATTTATGAATTATGATATAAATAATAAACATGTGTTTTAAAGTTATTTTAAACTTTAATGTGCTAGGATTGACATCAAGGCCAAGGGGCTGGTAACTTAATGTTGCAAATGACTTAATAAAATGAATAATGATACTGAGAACCAGGGGAGAAGGTCAATGAAAAATTAGAAATAAATAATATTTCGGTAAACCTTAACAAGAGTGACAAATTTTAGTGTTTATAATGTTTTTTTGTCAATTTGATGGCAACTTTCTTTTTTCATTTGTATTGCTTTATGTTTTACTTTTAAATCTGCATGCAATTATTTCATAAATAGATAATACTTAATTTTGTAAAGGAAAAAAAAAATGATTTGAATAGATTCATAGACACTAAACTCAGAAAATAACTCTTTACTGTAAATTTATAACAAAGATTAACACAACACAACCATTTATTTTATTACAATTGAATTACAATGTCACATTATTACATATCTTTTTAAAGATGAGTAGTTGTAGAGCAAGCAAGCTATTGTTTTGTATAAATAACATAAGTCACTTTACATAGACACAATTTATTCCAAGTTGTTGCTCGTGACAATGGATTACAAATTGATTCCAATTTCCAAGGTTCTGTCAGTGACAACGTAATACAAATTTGACACTAAAAATAAATGCATGATTCCAAAGCTTTTGTTGGTGGGAATGTAGTACAAATGTGGCACTGAAAATAAATGCAAGGAACTCGCTTGGCCAAAAATGTTGGGGAAATGGGAGTTGTGAAGATACAAAATGTGCTTATCCCCTTTGAGAACCAGAGTCATGCAGAAGATGAGGGGTGGTAAAATTGCTCCCATCTTCTACCTGCAACCTCCATGCATCGAGATACCACTTATGTCCATTAGAGCTCCTCATCCTAGTTCAAAACCTATCTGAGAAGTCAAGTGAACCAAATCAACTTCTTTCCAATTCCACCCATTCTAAAATTGAAGGAAATTAGTATTTTACTTTGTCACTACATAACTGGAGGCAAGAGAATTTAGAGTATCCCTAATAATACCACAACATCTTCTTCCTGAATCCTTATTAACCCAAAAAAATGAAAACCCTTATGATACTATCCACTATCACTAACCCTATTTATGGGCCACCACTATCACTACTAGCCTGATTCATGCAAAACAAAAAACCAACTTAGTCAATTTGTGTATCTTAAGCCTTACATGTACAATTAAAATGTTTAAATTGATTGACATCTGGCTACATAGAAACTATACCTCAATCTGACAAGCTGTCAAAATCACCAGACTCCAATCACCACTACCAATGCCACTCAAACAATATGAAATCATTACAAATCTTGTTTCATTAAAGCTATGAGTTGTCCAATCAATCACTTCGGATGTTCAAAAGATTGATAATTTCAATTAAATGAAATGTAATACATCGAGGAATTGAAAAGAGAGAAATGAGCCTTGATCTTGCCACGTGTCTGCATCTAATGGTTCTAATGTTATTTCAAAGGTTTCAATTCGTAAGTCTACTGCTTCAGAGATTTACTTCCAGAATGCAACTACAGTCATCCATCAAAAATTCATTGAATGGTCATGGTTATATTGATTTGCCTTTACATCCTTTGTGCAAAACGTTCTTAAGTTCTTAAGCCTTGGTCCTACGTTCTTCCTAGGTGGTCCCTCTTTTAAAACAAACTTTCTGCATGTGCATATTTATGCCACTTAAGTTCTTCTATCGCTCATCACTAAAATCCAACCCATCGGGTTCATTACCACGATGATGAGCCTTGATCTCTCCACGTGTCTGCATCTAATGGTTTTAGTGTAATTCCAGAGTTTTCAATTCATAAATCTAGTGCTTGAGAGATATACTTCCAGAATGCAACTACAACCATCCATTGAAAATTCATCGAATGGTCATGGTCCATAATGTCGCATGGTCACTGAAACTTGGAACCTTAGAACCAAAGTATGAAGTTTCAAAGTTTTTGAAACCTTTGACCAACCGACTACAAAGATGACCAAAAAGACTTGCAACTAAGGTTAGGAAAAACACCAAAACCTTGACTTTGGTGAATTAAGATAGGAAAGGTGGAAAGGACGGTGCATTTATGAAGTGAAGATCACAAGTAGATTCGAGTCAGTGGACATGACTAGATGATCGATGGGTAATTAATATCGGTATGTGTGGAGTTTGGAAAATTATTACCTCTCGGCCCTCGATTAGCAAAGTTAATAATAGAGTTTGGCATGGAGAAGAAGGCAAACTAAAATTCTGAAAGAGTGGTGGTGGTGGCAGTGTAGCTGCAACATTTTTCAAATAGAAGCCAACTTCACTCTGCATTCGAGGAGGTAATTAAACCCATTTTATGGTGACGCTTTTGACCAAAGATTAATGGGGATATTTTTATTCACTGATGGGAGGTTTTTACAAAGTGTGCGGATGATTTTGGGGAAATCTGAGGCATAGATATAGGACTAACATGGATGTATACCCCTTGATTGTAGCATGGGATTTGGACTTGGGGGAATCGACAAGCACAGTGAGAGAAGTGATGGAGATGATTGTGCATAGAGATTTCTTGGAAGGATTAGAATCAATACTTGAATGCGTAGTTCCAGGTGAAGGTTTCGACTATCAAGAAGGCTTTGAAAATGTGGAAATGGAAGGGGTAGAAGGATGCACCCCTTTCATGCGTTGGCCGAAGGATGAGATTAAAAATCAATGCAAGGAAGAAGAAAGGTTAGGCTAGCAAGCATTGAAGCTCTTTATATTGTTGATGAAGGTGGAAGCAATTATAGCATAGTTGAAATCACATGAGAAAGCAGAGGCAAAGCGCATGGAAGCACAAGCGAAAGTGGAGGCAAAGTGTATGAAAGAAAAAGGACAGAATGTGAGGAAGCGGAAGATGAAAGCAAAAGGATAGAATACGAGGAAGTGGAAGATGAAGGGAAAAGCAACAAGGAAAGTTGTTTATGAAATGGGCAGCACTAGTTGAATTTATAGTTTTTGTAGGGTTTTTGAAGAATTAATGCAAGACTAGTACTAAATTTTTGGCTTGTTGGGGGTTGAACCCTATTACGGTTGTATAGTGTGAATATTAGGAAGGGTAAAAGAATGATTGAAAATCTTGTTGAAATATGTAAGGTAGTTACGGATAGTTGTGGAACTGGTTTTAGTTGGGCAGGGTTACTTTTTCTGTTATGAAGCATGTTAAGATGCTTTTTTGAAAAAACTATTATAGATGTAGGTGATTTTTAGATGGTTGATGAAAAGTAAACAATGAGGCAAATGATGCAATATTTATTTTCATGCAATACAAAATACTATTACTGACCAAAAAAAAAAATCTAATGATTCTAGTGTTATTTCAGAGTTTTCAATTTGCAAGTCTACTACTTCAGAGATTTACTTTTGGAATGCAACTACAACTGTCCATCGTCAATTCATCGAACGTTCGTGGTTATATTGATTTGCATTGACACTTTGCCATTGCATTTTTTTTATTAGTTTGATATTATGTTTAATTCACCAATTTTTTTTTCTTAATCATTTGAAAATAGGTTTAATTCACCAATAAATTTTATTTTTTAGTTTGAAAAAAAGTTTTAATCGCCAACAAAATTATTTTTTCTAGTTTGAAAACAGGTTTAATTCGCCAATCAAAATATTTTATTGGTTTGAAAATAGATTTTAATCTCCAATGGAAAAAATTTAGTGGTTTTAAAAAATTTGCATTTTACTAGGATTTTCCACAGACTTCTAGCAATTAGAAAAGATTCACCAATGGACATTATTTTTTTTCACAAAAAAAAAAAATTGCCACTAAAATTAATATTTGTATTGGGAAGTATACAAGATTCACCAAGATTTTACACCTTCACCGAGGGGGGGGGTTTCTTAAAGTTTTCCCTATCTTCAAAGTACAGGTAGTGGGATCTCCCACATCTACTATCCTAGTTTGATGTCCACATTTTCACTGGTCTAGAATTACCATCAATATCTAGATATTTTATTCTCAATTCTTCTCCCCATATTCCCATCACTTGTCCTTCATACAGTATCATATGCATATGAAGTAAATAGTGTTTGAAGTAGATAGCTTCAATATTTTTTTTAATAGCATTAAGAGCATTGTTAATGGCCTCAAATAGATACTCTCCATAGTCATAGGGCCTGGCATCTTGGCTTTGAATGTCTATAGCTAGAACCATGGGAGCTATAGTCATGTTATCAGGGGCATCAACTCCCAGTACTTGGCCTTCTGAATATTATGTGTATTGATAGTATTCTTTAAACAAATCTACAGAGAATGGGGGCCTTTCATCACTAGAAAATATCTTAGGTTGATTCCCTGGACCTTTGGGCTTGTGTAGAGGTAGCTTCCACCTCTTATAGCTTGTATCCATATAGCGATACTCTTCCAACAAGTCTCTCATCCTTAATTTCATCTTTAGGGAGGTGTCCAATTGGAAAACCATACACAATATTGTGTTATAATCATAAACTATGACCCATCGTGTAAGTGAATTGCCCTCGTTTTGGGATTATAATTCTTTTCCAATGCTTTAACTAGTTATACATTCACAAAAACATTTGGCATCGTAAGTTTTCCTAAATTCAAATTCCATGGGTTTGAAACTGGGCTATATTTGTACTTCTTCCTATAGTGATAGATGAACAAGTTCATAACCCCTATGCAGAGTCCATACATCTGCCAATTTCTTGTGCTTGTCCTCTAGGGTCTCACATGATGGGTTTAATTGAGGTTTTCTCCTTTCTTTTGGCCCAGACTGGAGACACTAGTATATTAAGTCTTGATTAAGTGGCCTACTTTCTATTTTTTGCCTCTTTGCTCTTGTTTTCTCTGGGGTTTTATCCATTTTAACCTTAACTGTGTTGTACTTCAAGCTATCTTCAAAAATTACATTTAGCCGAGCCAAGATGTACTTACTTGAATGAATTCCATAAATTCTAAGCTGCTTTCCTTCATCCAACTTTGTCCTCTGGATACTTAGCCACAAATCGCAATAAATTTCAATTCCTTAGAGATTGCATTTATCAAAATTTAGCATGCTTGAGCCAGCTCTAGTTCATAAATGGCACTCATGCCACTGTTCCTATCAACTTTCACATTAATAGCAGTTGTCTCTTTGATGACTTCATCAATCAAATCAATCTAGTGATAACTATTTCATATTTTGTCGAAGAGACTTTAATCATGTCTATATCTCTCTTTGATATATCCTTGACCATCTTTTGAGAAGTGTCTAAGAGACATTTAGATTTATCTCTTCGATGTTACAGGGTCTCTTTGATATTTACATTTCAATTTCTTCCCTTATGGTCCCCCTTTTTTCAATGAGACTAGCGGATATCTCTCACCGACAAGCCTATGTCTCTTCGACATATCCTTATCTCTTCCTTCGGTGGTATTACTTGCTGGTGATCTCTATGTGACTTTTCATGTAGAGGACATCCACGGTCACCTCTCTCTGATGTCTCTTAGTCTCATTGATAACATTTGTTTACACTTGTGCCAAGATGTCAGGGAGACTTTTGATATTGTTTGCTTGATACTCCTATGTCTCCTCAACATATCCTTGTTAGGATGTCAATGAGACCTGTCTAATGTCTGTTCGATGTCTCTATGTCTCACCGATATTTTTACCTTGAATGTTGAAGAGACTCTCTTACTTCTCTCCTCAATATGTCAATTTTTTTTTGGCATTGCCATTTGTTTGTGTTGTTTTATTGGTGACCTATCATTTATTTTATGATAATTTCTCGATGTCCAAGAGGTGTTTTTTTGTTTCCTAAATGTTGAATGCTCCATATAATTTTTTGATGAGACATGTTAGATTTTCTCCTCGACATGTCCAAGTCTCTTAGACATATCATTCTTTAGGCTAGTGAGAAGACATTTGAATATGTCTCTTAGACATTCGAGAGTCTCATCTACATTTCACATCATCCCTTTATCCTCACCATTATGAAATGGAGATGGTGTTGGTTATTTTCAACGAACCAATCAGATCTCACCAAGTACCATATTAGTGCCATATCTACGGGCTAAGAGTTGAAGCAAATTGAACTACAAGGTGAATTTAATCCTGAACATCCATGATCTATGTGAGGTTGCTTTGCAATTCACAAATCAATAATCGGGTTCTAAGACTACTTATCAGATCCAATTATCCTACACATGAATTAACAATTTGATCTAAAATTTTTAACTTACTCTTTGAACCAAAGCTAAAATCAAAGCATACATCAAAGTACAATAACAATGGTGATTAATGAAATGATCTTTGATCAAGGTTTTCATTAATAATTCAGGTACATAGTAAAATTGGAGAAACTACAAACTCCAAAAACTTGCATTATCATTTAGATATGCTCAAGAACCATACATTTGACAAAATTTACTAACTAGACTCATCATAAGATAAGGACTTCTAACATATTTGCTCTATGTTTTTCAATTGCACCATTCGATTCTAGAATTCAACAAGAGACCTGCACTAATGGCCTTGAATTCCCTTTTATGGAAATAAGGGAGCAAAACAAGCTTTGGGCCAAGAGTACACTTATCACATCCCAATGGGACCACTACAAGACACATTCCCATTGTAGTTATATTTACATTTTCCATTGGAGGGAATACATATGAGACAAAGATCGTTAGCCTTTGCAGTGAGAAGAAACATGCCCTTCAAAAGGCACATGTTGGAAAGAATAATCTTCAAGTTGTTGCCACTCATTTGTTACATCAAGAAAAATGACAAAATGACAAGGCCAAAAAGTGAGTGAGAATCTCATCAACACTAATATCATCAAAAATTAACATTTATCTGTAATATTCGCTATCAAGAAACATATATTTGTTACATATTATTCTTTCAAAGGCCACACCTGTGTTATACTTTACCAATCATATGTGTTTCCCTTTCTATACTTACAAACCCAATTGATCAATAAATATTCTCTTCCATTGTTCATATTTAGCATCAGATGGCCAATTGAAATCAATGATTTCATCCATCTTCTTCTTGTATGGAGAATATTTTGTCATTACTAAATTGGATTCCTTATCAAAATCCTCCAAAAAGATGATGATAAAAGAAAAATTCTCCAAAGTGTTATTCATAATATTAATATCAACTTTTTCACAAATAAGCTTTGCTTGAGAGGAAATGGTGTTGTCCATCTGGTTCTTCCACATCTGTAGGGGTTTCACTTCATCATAAGTTTGTTGAATGCCTGGCAACAATGACAAATCTTCTTGGTCATAATCAGTTTTCAATTCCCTTATTTTTTGTTCCAGTGGAGCAATATACCCTTGAAACCCTTGTTCATTAATTTCATTAACGAATCTATAAGTTGGGATAACCTTTGGGTATCTATCTTCCTATTGATTGGCCTCAACTACCATGAGCTTCAACTTCTCAGCTCTAGGAATCCATTTATCAAGGAGTGGGGTGGCCAACTCCTTATCCCTCTAAGATAACCTTATTGCTCTTAGCATCAATGAGTAATTGGCATGAACGCTATTCAATTTAATTTGAATGTTTCTATTCAGGTGTTTATAGACAGTATGAACAATCCTTGAATTGTTCTCATATATAGTGTCTTGTGTCTACTCAAGTAATTTCTTATACACTTCAATTTGTGTGAGGATTTGTGCCCTTGTAGGATCATCTGATGGGATGGTACCTGATGTGCTTGGCCTCTCAATTGTGAGTGGCTTCTACCCCAAATTATATGGCACTATTGCCAAAGATTGATGCGGTGAGGGGGATTGAGAATGTGCAGCTAGGGAAGTTGATGATGCATGACTTGAACTAGTTTGACCTTTCTTTCTTAATACTTCTACCTGCTACTTATACAATGCTACCTCAGTTTCTAACATGGCCACCTTTTGTTGACTCTTATCATATTCACCTATAAGATTATTATATTTGTTCCTATACTCATCTCTTTCAAGAGTGAGGTCTTCCACTATTGCCTTAGTAAACTTTGCAACATTCACAACCATATTAGCTGCCTCTAAAGTTGGGGTGTTAGTGACTCTCTTTATTAACAATTATCCACTAAAATCCAATGGTTCAACCACTACCAGCTTCCTGGATCCCAAATATAATGACTAGATTACTAATGCATCCCATTCTTCACTAAATGCTGATCCTTGAAGTGCCATCTCTGCTTCTTCTTCATTTTGTAGCAAGATCCTTTCAGACCTCCTTATAGTATCAAGCACTATAGCATCAACAATGTCCCATTCAAGTAACAACAATATACCACTCTTCTTCACAAGCTCTCTACACTCTTTAGTAGTCATATTTTGGAATTCAGCCCTCATAGCCTTCCTTACATTTTCCTGAATGATAGCTTTGGGGAGTTCCAAATGTAATCTCCTCTTAGTAGAAACCTTCTTTGCATATTCTAGAGCTTTAGCTCTCCATACAAAATCTTTGAATGCACTTGTTTCAACAAAGGATTCATCTTCCATAAATGCTTTGCGGGCCTCAATCCTCAAATCATCTACACTATTTAGACCTCTAAGGTTAGCCTTTTCTAGTCTAAGGCTATCCGCCCTTGAGCTTGAAGCAAATTCCCTTATGGGAGAGGGCATTCCCTACTGTATCTCCTTAGAAGTGACAAGGATATCATCATCCTTTGTATTAGAATAATCCACTACTCCTCTTACCTTAGTCTTTTTCCTTTTAAGGGGTGGTTGCTCTAGTGGAGCAGAACTTCCTGGATGTGAGTCAACATCAATCACAATAGTAGGGACCCGTTTTGGAGGTGATGACACTAATCTCTCAAGAGAAGTTTCCCTCATTTCGCAAGAAGTGGTAGGGGATGGAAATGTTTGCTCCTTGTATGTTGTCTTCTTCTTCCTAGAGTAAATTCTTATTTGCTTGGGTGGCTGATAAGTAGGCCTCTCTTCCAATACCACAATAGTGTCTTCTTTAGTTGCCATTTCTTTTCCTTTATCTGTGACCACTTGTTGTCTTCTCATTATACCCACTATCCTCAAAATTATTCAAAACATGCATAATCCTATCAAATGTACTATGTATATTGGGCATAGGGTCATACTTAGGATCTCTCCTTTAAGCCCTCTCCATCATCTTATTGAAAGCAAGATATTTAGACTTCCTTTAATCTTGCTCTGGGAATTCAAAAATATTCCTAATTACATCCTCCAGGTAGTAGAAATTATGCACAAAAGTACCAAGCCTTTTCGCCATCCTCAATGCATTAATGAAGCCTTCTGGATCATGATTCCTTGGGCACATACGATCCAATTTGTATGGTGCTAGAAAATGTAACTCTTTCCATGCTCCCTTTACTATAACAAAGTCAACAAACACAGTCCATTTTGGGAAAAACAAGCCCTTCTTTGTTGTATCAAGCAGGTGTGCTGCTTGGGAGGCTCCCAATTGCATTATGACTTCAAGAAACCCAATCCTCAATGGCTTGTCTCTTCGCAAGAAAATGGGGTCTATATTAGTGACAAAATCTAAAGATTGTGGTATGTGGGTATAAGATTAAATCTCCCCAAGTATGACCTTAATTTAAATCAATTCTCTTCTACATAGGCCTCAAGAACTCATGTATTTCCTTGGGAATCCTTGGTGGGTCATAAACCAAATATCTTCTCAATTTTGATGAGAAAGCATTTTGGAACACCACATAGTTATATTTATAGTCATCCTTATCAATAATCTGAGTCCAACATTGGACAGTAAAATCAATACCACCCCCCTTCTTTATCAATGTCATATCCCTCTCAAAATTCTTTTCCCATTTAAATAAAATCATATGCATCAACAAGGAATACCACCATAATTTCACCCAATTCTTTCCTCCTTTCAACTCAACTAGGCCTTTATGGATATTCTCTACCAAATATGTGGGCATAGTCATAGACAATATTGAAGGTTGGATGTTGTATGTGTGTTGCCAAGTAACTATATTCCTTTCGCAATGTGTCAGGAAAAGAGAAACCAATAATTTGGTAGAAGGAATGTATAGTCTTCTTGAAGTAACTTGTAAAATACCTCATTGGGAAAGGTTCTAACTCATCTTTACCAATCCTTATTTGTTTTTTATTTTTCCCAGTGCCTGTGCTACCATTATGTGTATGTAACATTCTTGTCCTGATCAACACTTTGGTGTTCTCATAATCCTTTCTAATTACATCCATATAAAGAGGCACCATATCAATGTTCCATTCCTACAACTAGAAAACTCTTGCAATTTCTTCTTTGATTATCCTCATCATATCATTCCCATCAAATGTTTTGATTAACCTTGAAACTGAGCCATACCTTGAAGAAATGTCCTTCAAAAAATCAACATCCATATACACATTGGGGACAACTATTTTTCCCATGTCTAGTCTCCAAGGGTTGCAAAGAGGAATCCCAAGATTTCTATTCCTGAACCAATGCTGAAATAACTGCCTTCCAGTATAAGGTACTTCAGCATCTTTGATAAAACATTATCTATCAAGTACCCCTTCCTGACTATTGGGCCATGAAACAACATTCTGCCCTCAACCTTTTTATTTGTGGAGGGATTCAGTAAATCTATTACATCCTTGGATAGTAGTATAGATTGAGTTGCAGAGTGGCGGTTTGTGCTTTGGGTGCCATTGGCAGCAGGGAAAACTTAGGCCAAGTTAGGTTTTTTAACACAAAAGGTTTCAATAACTGGATTCACAATTCAAACCTAGGGCTCGACTCAAATGTAAATTCTAAAAGGTCTCATAGAATTATGAATTTTTAAAGACAAAATAACCCTAAATAAATCAATTAAAACAAAGCATGGAAGCTCATTTGACAAGAAGCACAATGAGAACCAACTCTAGTATAAAGAATTTGAATAAAGCATAAAAACTGTGTTTACTTTACTTACGGCTTTTACCCATGAGAAACCCTAATTCTAACCATGCCAAACTTTGAAAATATCCTCTCTCAATTTTCCATACACTCCATACATGTTTGCAACTCTTAATTATGTGAGACCCGATCATCTACATCTAGTTTGGGCAAAATTGAAGTATTTTTAGAAGTCACTTTCATCATTATTTCTCACTTGCGCGAAGCAAGAATGGCTGCAACGATCGAACTTCTTGGTTTTGAATATTCGTTGTTGATCTCCCATCAAGATGACCTTTTGGATGACTCATATTGAGTCAATTAATTTTGAATTCCAATCGTTGTCACACATAATTCCACTAGCAAATGAAACCTTTCCAACTAAGTACTCATTTGTCTTTCTATGGGCTCCACCTTTCCTCGTTTTCTTGTGACCAAATAAAACACGTGGAAACTTCTCATAGACTTCGTAGCTTTTAACCAACCGACAACTTAACCCTATGAGATGGTGGGGAAAGGCAGCGATTGACCCTACCATCACATCATAACTATTGATTACAGTACTGAGGATGTCAAAAGGATGAAGTGGAGACCAGACCCCACACTCACGGTTGTACACGTGTCAACATCTCACAGACTACATGACGTTTAATGAGCTTCCCTTTGAAAATTGTGAGCTAGTGGGGAATGACCCAGATCAATTCTCATGATTGGAGGATCTCCCAACTTGTACACATGATAAAACTAGTCCAAATGGGGCCATGACTAGGTTGACGACAATTTGACCCTCAGGAAAATGACTTAAACGTAAGTCAATTGAAAAATATTATAGCCCAACTATAGGGAGCATTTAAACGATTAACCATATGTGATGACCGACTAACTTAGGACTTGGGGTCGGTACAAAGAACGATTTTAATGGCTTAACTCATGACTTAAATGAATGATAATCAGATGCAGTAGGTCAACACAAAATTATAAGGATGAAGGTTTAAGATTGATTACTATGAAGCGAGGGTTTTTGAACTAAAACCTTAAATCCTTCTCATGGATGCAGAAAGGCAGAAAACCTCAAGAGGAAAAATTTTGCTAGGATTTTTTCAAAATTTCAGCAGCACTACCAGATGGGACATGTTAGATTTTCTCCTTGACATGTCCAAGTCTCTTAGACATATCATTCTTTAGGCTCGTGAGAAGACATTTGAATATGTCTCTTAGACATTCGCAAGCCTCATCTACATTTCACAACAACCCTTTCTGCTCACATTGAAGAGACTATCGTGAGATTCTCTTCGATATAGCATTGTCTTGGTGACATGCCATGTGCTACTATGGGAACACTTGAGATAGGGAATCCACTTTAGTGTTATGACCAAGGGCCTTATTTGGTGGTTTATATTAGTGTCATCCATTATGAAATGGAGATGGGACATATGGTGAATGTGGGAAGATGGGTGAAAACGGAAGTATGCAAAATAACCAAGGTGAATTTTTAGCTCCAACGGGACCTTTCATATTATGAAACATTAGTGGTACTTAGTTATCAAATTTCATTAAAGGATAAGTTTTATTAATTTTAATCATTATGTATGTAAATAATGTTATGAATATTTTGGTCAAATAATGTTGTTCCTATTTTTAGTTAATCACATCAACACATACTCTTCTAGGATATGGGAATTGCTATGGAAATTTTATCTCCTAAGGCTCTCACATTGCTATGAGCTAGTAATATAAATAGCATTATGTAATTTTTATTTTATCTAACACTGCTTAGTGTAAATAAATGATATTTATTTTTAGTTTGATTTGTTTCTTCATTCTTTCCATAAGAGGAGGCAAGTCCACTTTGTGAACCTAGCCCATCTAGGTAAATGAAGAGAAGTAGAGGATCATTAATTTATGGCAAGTGATTGAGGGATCATTTTTTAATTTTTTTTCTTGTTGAAATTGTCTTCATCAAATTCAACTTAAATTACAAACTCAATAATTGAGGTATCATTTTTTCTTTGGATCATTGTCAACCAAGATTGTTGTTTTATCATTTGTTTCTCTAGTAGTGCTTGCTTTTCCATTATGACATATTGTTTCATTAAATGAACATCAAACAAGACAATATCATCTTTAAATTGTTTTTAATTCTTTAGTTTACATTTAATTAATTGTGTTTTAATTATAAAATCTTTGATTTGAATGTATCTATGATAACTTTGTCTTCTTAAAAAAAAACACCTAAAAAAAAATTCTTTACACATTAATTGTTTCTCAAAAAATTGTTTGATTGATACTATCCACTTTTTTATATAATATATTGAAAAATTCTAAGTTGCAGATGGAAATATCTTCATATAATTTCTAAATTAAGATATTAAAAAAATAAGGATAATTATAAGGATAATTCCAATCTATATCTAATCCTTTTGGGTAAGTGCACAAAGTTGAGTCCACGAAACGTGGAAGTTTTTGCCTCAGCCAAAAAATTGAAATCGACTTTGTTAAAACGAGATCCCGATTTTTAAAAATTGGGATCCCATTCAGCTTCGGGATCTCGATCCTGAACATGAAACGGGATCCCGCTTTTTAAAAATTGAGATCCCATTTCCTATAGGATTCTGAACCAATGGAGAAGGAACGAGATCCTGATTACTACAGAACAGGATCCCGACTTGTAGAAGTCGGGATCCCGACTTGTAGAAGTCAGGATCTTGTTTTGTAGAAATCAGGATCCCATTTTATATTGCTATTTATTTTTTAAAAACAAACAGAGTTCATTTCACAGTAGACGGGATCTTGAGTACAGGCGACAACGACCCCCACAAACAGCTACAGGTACCCGCCCACACCTTGTTTTTTTGCGTTTTTCTATTTTTTATTGAAATTGTGAAGAAAATAAGTGAATTTGGCATGTTTTGTTTTAATTTATTTCACGTTTTGAGCATTTTTTTCCTCTTATAGTAGAAATGAGTAATTGTAAAAATAGACGAAAAAATGCAATGAAACCTGAAGATTTTTTAATAGAAATGAAAAAATGAACCTTGAATTGTGTTTTACAAACAAAATTTAACTTTTGAAACCCAAATTGTTCAATTAAACCAAAAGAAATGAATTTGAAAACCCTAGTTGAAACAAAATAAAAAAATTGCATTTCAAAATGCTAGAAATTGAAATGAAATAAAAAAATTGCATTTAGAAACCCTAATCAAGCTTTTGAAACCTTTGAATCAAATCAAACAAAAAAATTGAATTTGAAAACCCTAGTTTGAACTGAAACGAAAAAATTGCATTAAAAACCCTAATTGCTTATAAATTGAAACCCTAAATTGAATTGGGACAAAAAAAATTGTTAAAACCCTAAATTGAAATCGAACAAATCATTTTGATTTTTAAAACTAGGTAATTTCGAGCTCAAAAAAATTCATTTGCATTGCTTAAATGTTTTAAATTTTATTTGCATTGTATGGAAAAAATGATATGTTAAACTTTAGTTTCAATGTTAAATTGTAATTAGATTAGAAAATAATATGTTAAAGAATAGTTAAAATTCATAAATTTTATCTTGATGTTTGTTTGCAAATTTAGCTAGCAAATTCATAAATCTAAGCACGTACAATTGATTCCAATTGGCACTAACTTGCAAGTCTAAATTATTCCAAGGGCCACCCAAACTTCACCCTAAGTTTGCTAAACCCTAGACCCTGAACTGTAAAATCTAAACCTTCAATACTAAAGCATTTGAATTTTGTCTTAGGACCTTAAAATGAAATTTGGTTGCCTTAAAAAACCCTTTGTTGTCACCATTCAGTAGAGCTTTTTTAATGTTTTCACTTATTTGAACACATAATATAAAACCTTTTGGTTTCTACAAGTTTATGAAGAGTGGATGATCACTCTCTATGACACTTAGACATGATCATTAAGGATCTAAATCATTGGAAGAAAACTTTATTCTATTATATCCACAAGATAGGAGAGCGCAAGTGAGAGTGGTGTGGGTAAAGTTTCTTTCATTGGACATACCTAAAATTATGTAGGTTCAATGTCAAGAATGGGTCTATTTGGTAGATTTATGAAAATTATTATGAATATCTAGAATACCATAAAAGTATAAGTATAGCAATTCCAATTGGAAACACTTGGGTATATATCATATGAAATTTAAATCTAGTAAGGTGTCTATTATATAGGAGAGTTGATAATACATGTAGACATAAAAAATATATAGATTGATATCGCACACTTGATCCTAATCTACTAACATCGCTTCATTTTGAATTATCCCTCTGTCTAACTAGTTAATCGAATAGCCTTATTTGATTAAAGTCATCATAATTCCCCTTTTAATTAAATAAATCCCTCAATTTAATTAAATCATCGTCTCTGTGTAATTAGCTAGGTCATTTCATCTTCCTATCTTTATTTAATTAAATAATCCATATTATTTGATTAAATTTCTAAAGTTCATCTAATTAAATTAAATAAATTAAACATTTATCTAATCATCACTTTGAAGGTAAACAAACTGCATATTTATTTAATCAAGTCTTAATTCATTTTCTATCTCTTTTGATTTATTTCAATCCTAAAAATCTAAATCAAATAGTCAAATCTACTGAATCTCCTTAAATTAAATTTCAAACTTGGACAATTTAATCCTAATCTCACCCAAATCCTTGTGGTTTTGCAACTTGCACACATGAAAATCAATTTAATTTTTTTTATAAATCACCTATTTTCTCATTCAAAAAGGCATCCAAGTGGGGAATATTCCCCAACGAAATTCCCCCAAATTGACTTTGTCCAACTGTAACACAAAGCATTTAAAGTCACACTTGAGCATGTCTCCTAATTTGAATTTAACTCATCTTCCATCCCCCCTAAACATGTCATCTCATCAAATTCAAATTTCAAACTTGCACATGGATCAAAATGTGCTCAACCTTCATCCTATCAAATGTTGACAAGTGGCACCTTGCCATTGGTTGAATGTTAGTCCCACATTGCTTCATTTTTGGCATTCATCCATCTTAGCATTCTATAAATGAAGAGATTATCCTTCATTTTATCCATCCACCAATTGATTAAACTTACTATACTCAAATTTAGAGCAATATGCATCCATCTTATTAAGTTTTATAGCTAGGTTATGCATATTTTATCTTGGGAGCATTCATCAATCTTCATAAAAGTGGATCATCATTCATCAACATTCATCAAGCTTGCATCATTGGAGTTGGGAAAGGTCCAATTTTCACATCGAATTGGCACCAATTCCCTCAAAATATTAGGAGTTTGCTTGCTTTAGAATAGATTTTGATATGCTTTCAAGTTTCATTCTGTTCTTCCTTTCGTTTTCTATCTCTTTTTCTATTCAAATGAATTTCTTGAGGAATCCTTATTCTTGCTTGCATTTCACCTTTTAATGTGTTTGTTCATGTTGTTTTGTAGGTATTGGGATTAGGGTTCAACAATACATGGAAAGAGGTTTGTATGGGAATATATGTATTAAGAAACACATACCATGACCTCTATAGTATTTTTAAGATTTGATCCTAGATAATAATCCACCCATCCTCAATCATAATGGATTCTTTAGAAATTAAGAGAGATTCAATAACCATAAAATTACCTATATTTTGATACTATATAGATTTATGTGGAAGGATAGCAATGCATCAATAAGGAGACCAAGATGGAACCATTTAATACCCAAGGTACACCTATTACATGGGAAAGGGAGGAGGTACATGATGATAGGTTGGAGGAACTATGCTATTATTACAATAGAGATAGGAGGAGGATTCATATTATGCTCCTATAAATAAGATGTTAATTTAGAAGATTAAAAGAACTACATAATAACAAAGGAAATAATTCTATAGAGGGAGTGAGTGGGATTGTTGGAAATATACAAGGAGAGAGGTGAAGGTCCCAACACCTACATAGAGTCCTACACGAAATACACCAATCTAGGAACTTTCTAGAAGGATCAAGATCCATGTGAGTAGCCTCTTTTTATTTTTGTGTCTTCTACATATGTATATTTATTCCTTTATTATGCAATTAAAATTATGTATGATATAACTTATTAATAAGTGGTTACAAGTATAATTATTAAAATATTTCATATTTATTTTGATATCCTCTAATGTAGGAGGAATTTTTTACTTGTTTTGATATATGTATGTTATTTTTGTGATATGTATAGATTGATTCATTTTTAACATGATACTTTTTTTTATTAGAGGGGTAAACACTTTTGACCCAGAGCTAGATGGAACCAATGAGGCCATGTAGTATGACTAAATTTGGACCTCACTAGACATCTAGATCCCCTTAAGCCATCCTATCACCCTAAATCGTAAATCGATTTCTTAAGGGGTCCCAATATGACATTTCTTAAGTGGATCAAAGAAGTTCTTAAAATTTGGTGAAGTTTCCCAAGGCAACCAAATTTAACAATAATAAGATCCTACAAGATTATAATATGAATGATATTTCATGATCTAGGTTGGTCAGTTGAAACAAGAGTAGATCTCAATCAACTATTCCACAAGAAAATGTTCTTCACTAACTTGCAAGTTCATTATATTCCAAGGGGCACCAAAACTTCACCCTAAGTTCTGTAAACCCTAAACATTGAACTCTAAAATCTAAACCCTAAACACTAAACCATTCATTTTTTCCTACCCGACCTTAAAGTGAAATTTGGTTGTCTTAGGAAAATCCACCAAATTTCATTCCCTTATGCCATGTAATTTTGTCATAGGATCTTACAACATATATCCCCTTAAGTTATCCTATTACGCTATACCCTAAACTCTAAACTCTAAACCCTAAACCCTAAAGCTATCATTTTTTCTTAGGCTCTTAATGAAATTTGGTTTCCTTAGGCAACTCCACCAAATTTCATTCCCTTATGCCATGTAATTTTTTCCTAGGATCTTACTACATGTAGATCCCCTTGCTATCCTATTACCTTTAAACGCCTAAACTCTAAAGTCTAAACCCTAAACCCTAAATCTATCATTTTTAATTTAAAGAACACGTGAAATTTGGTTGCCTTTGGGCAACTCTTGGCACTAAATTTTATTCTACTGGAGCCATTTTCCTTAGGACCTCACTAGACGTGAGGATCCCTCAAGTTTCTATCTTTGTATTTAAATCATAATTCAATTTCTATAAATCCCAAAATGAAATTTCTTAAGGATCAAATAATTTCTTAAAATTATTACCAAAGGCCTTAAGGCAACCAAATTTAACAATAATAATAAGATCCCAAGATTATATTATGAATGAGATTTCATGATCTAGGTTGGTCAGTTGAAACAAGAGTAGATCTCAATCAACTATTCCACAAGAAAATGTTCTCTACTTCAATGCAGTTCATTATATTTTCCAAAACAAACTTTCACTCCTGGGCTTTGTAAACCCAAACCCGAACTCTAAAATCTAAACCTCAAACACTAAACCATTCATTTTTTCAGATCTCGACGGAAGTGAAATTTGGTTGTCTTAGGAAAATCCACCAAATTTCCATTCCTTATGCCATGCAATTGCCATAGATTCTACACTATATGGTTCCCTAAGTTATCCTAAATCCCTAAAACCTAAACTCTAAATTCTAAACCATAAACCCTAAAGCCATCATTTTTTCTTAGGCTCTTAATGAAATTTGGTTGCCTTAGGGAACTCCAAGCACCAAATTTCCCCCCATTCCCCAAATGTAATTTTGTCCTAGATCTTACAATGAAGATCCCACAAGTTATCCTATACCCAAACCCTAAACTCCAGTCATGTCCCTAAACCCTAAAGCCATCATTTTTTTCTTTAAAGGCTCTTAATGAAATTTGGTTGCCGGGAAACTACCTCAAATGGTTCACTTGAGCCATGTCATTTTCTCCTAGGACCTCACTAGGACGATCCTCTTTGGCTTCATCCCCGGCCACCCTAAATCATAATTCAATTTCTTAAGGGGTCCCAGGAATATGACATTTCTCGTGAAGGGATCAAAGAAGCCTAAAATTTAGGATCAAAGTTGCCTAAGGCAAACTAATTCTAACAATAATAAGATCCCGTAAGATTATATATAATATTATTACTCAGACATTTTCATTCAAGCAACATGTGCCTTAGACATATAAATGAGGCTTACATATAATTTTATCATTTGTATTCAATTATTTAAGGCCATTTATATTGAATGGTTTAAAGGTATTTCCTAAACATGTATCTTACATCTTGAAATTACAAATCTAATGCAAGTTCACTCATATCTTAAAGATCACATGGATCCATTCAATAATATTCACAATCCACCTCCACACAATCCATCTCCACCACCTTCACTTCCACCTCCACCCACTCCACCTCGTAACCCCCCAACTCCACCACCAAATCAATGAACATGCTCGCTTGCAAGCATTGAAATCAATGCTATCGAAGACTATCCAAGATCAAATCAACATTGGCCCTGCAAATGAAGAATGTGTCGCGACTTCCTAGGAGGATGTCATCTAGGATGCAAACCCTACATGTTGTCAGCATATGGATTTGATCTTTTAGATGAGCATCGACAATGGCTAGAGGAGAGGAGAACTTTCAATTCTTAAAAGGAAAACACAAAGAAATGAAGAGATGCAGTAGAGCGCCATAATAGTTTCTAAATTAAGACAATGATTTTAAATAGTTATGAATTTATGAATTTGATGAAAGATGCATTTCCGTGATGAATTTATAAATCATTCAGATGGATAATTTTGTGACATGAATTTATGTTTTGGTTCTAGATGGATATTTTTATTATAGATTTAAGGAATTTGAATTGTATGAACTTATAATGAATAATATAATAGTATATTTTACCATTCACTAGATCATGATTTCTCCTATCAAAAATTATTATAATTATATATATATGTGTGTGTGTTAGGATACAAAACAGAGTTTCTTTCTTCAATGCCTTCAAGTTTTATTACTTAGTGTTTGCATGTGCAATGTATTAAAAATTTGTACTTATAGTTCTTAGCCTTGAATTTGGTATAAAAGGTATTACACTTCACGATCCCACATTACGCAAATTATGCATCATATTTTTTATTTTAAAAAGTACATGTACATAAAAGTTAAATTTTGAATTTTGTATGGACATGCTCTGAGTTGCTGAACAATCAATGTGGATATATATGCATTTCAATTAAATATATGATCTTAATATATGTATGCACATGGACTATTTTGTATGATTTAATGCAGGTACACATTTATATCGAGCATATCATGGATGATTTTAACATTGATGATATCATCAATCCACCACCTCAGCCACAACCACATCCACCTCCCTCCCCCTCCCCCTCCCCCTCCACCTAATATGCCATCCAACACTCCATCGCGATCCCGACGAGGCTCACTTTGAGAGCACGATAAATGATCAGAGTTGCATCCCTACAAAATCAAATCAATGCTATGTAGATTCAAGCATTGATTCCTCCACATGTGAGACATTTTGCATTTGTGATGCAAAACGTTGTTGATGCCATCAGGATGATCAATTCTGATCTCTATAGGCATTGATGAGAAAGAGAACAAATGAGACAATTTTATTTTGATGGTCTCTCTTACAAACAAATATTAGACCTTAAAATAACAAAATCCCATCTAGCCCCCTACTTTCTTGACCCCATTACTCGACAACCCATTCCACCCAACAAATCTAGAATATCCATGAGGTGGTACATACATCCACAAATGAGTGCACATTTTTGGGATCAATGGTATATGGTTTTTGATAGTCCCCCACATGCTAATTGGGAGTTCCCATTGTATTTTTTGAGAAAAACTATATGAGTTTTTTTTTGGGAAAAAGCCCAATTATTTTGATTTTAGATCATTTCGTAGGTTGCGTGCGCATGCCACAATAGAGATTAGGGGCAAGGGTTGATCCCCGCCAACTCGTGCAGGAATGCTAACCCTTGTTGTTGTTTCATGGTCCTCCCATCTCGCGAGTGCCATCACCGGAAGCTTTGGTTATCTCATATCACGTAATCTAGCCATTTCATTCCACGGATAACCCCTAATAAACTTGTATGTTTCCAGGATTCAGTAAGTTCAAGGCACGCGATAACAAAGTGATTTTCGCTTCACCGAAATGCCCGCACCGAATACTCAATTTGAGCATTCCCCCATGTTCACTTCAAAACCTTTCCAAAACGATCGCTGGTTTCCTCACCCGCTCAGGCTTTTAGTGAATTACGAAATGCAACGGGCACTCAAAAGTAAGGCCTCAAGCCAAATTGGCTTAAGTCTGGAAAATGCAAGGGCGCTAAAATTTAGCGCCCCTACACATAGTGAAATTTCTAAAAATGCAATGGCGCTAAATTTTAGTGCCATTACACTTTTCTTCGCCACTTAAACTTTTTTTTACGGCTTTGGCACGTTTCTTCATGATTTTGCATTTTTCGTCAATCGTGCCACTTTTCGTGCCTAAATTTATTGCTCGACTTGAGTTAGGTTTTTAATTTTCCTTTTCACTTAAAAGTATGAATTCGCCATTTTTATTCTTTGTATTTTATGATTCTTTTCTCTCCTCTTGCTGGGCGAAGTGCTTCTCAAACTGCAAAAAAATGTTTTTGAAGATTTTCGCCATTCATTTCTTCAGCAATCTTCGCGTTTCATTCTGGTAAGTCATTTTACTTTGTCTTTATTCTTCTTTCATTTGTATTTGTTCAAGATTAACATACACGTTTTTTTTTTTGTTTTCTTTATTCATTCGCGTTTTCTTTCCCTACACATGTCTTCTCTCCATTCGCATTTTGTCTCCACACATTGATGTTTCCTCTTCCTCTCTTCACGTGTTCCTCTTCATTCGCATTTTTACCTTTGCTTTTTCTATCCATTTTTGTCTTCATCGTGTTTTGAATGGCGAACTTATATTTACCTTCGCATTTTCCATCTTTCTTTTCTCTCTAACGTTTTTGTGATTGTTAAGCACGTTATTCATGTCGCAACTCTTCATTCGTTTTGATGCGAACTTTGTAATCTCAAAGAGGGTTTCTGCGTGTGAGTTTCTTTAGCAATTGAATACGTATATAATGATGATGTGAAATGAAACCCTACCCAAAGGCAAATAAAATTGTCTTCCAAGCTTTCATGTTGCAAACAATTGCCTTGCCAAGCATGAGCACTGTTTTTATCCAACCCTACATTTTCTTTTCAAAATATGCTCAAAATGCTGAAGCGCTAAAATTTAGCACCATGACATGTTGCAATAAATGTTATTTTTCTAACTCTGAAGAAATGTAAGGGCACTAAAATTTAGCGCCCTTGCATCAAAAGTGATTTTTCTGAGATGTAAGGGCGCTGAATTTTGGCGCCCTTACACTTTTTCCAAGTTTTCGCCAATCCTTTTCAAATGAGTTTCATTTTCGACCAGTGCACTCCTGAGCCTTGTTTTTCTGCCTTAGTGCATCGTTTTTCATGCCTCGTCATCCGATCCATGCTTTCCCATCCTCGTGCTCATTTCATGCTTTCCTATGTTTCCTAACAATTAATGTTTGTTCTGGCTAAACAGATTGCAGTCTCTTTTCAAAGATCATCAAGTCAAGAGTGATCAGAGTTCCAGTTCTTTTTGATGACGGCTACTAAGCCTCCTTCTTCGAAAGCAAAAGGCAAGATGAAGTACAAATATCAAGGTGTCTATCTGCCAACTGTAGTGCTCTCCAAGGTCGAAGAGATAAAAGACACGGAGGTTGGTCATCAAGACTTGGTTGACTTTGCAAAGCAAACCGAGACGAAGCCTCTTCCTGATTCAATGAAAGCGATCGTACATAGCAACCTCCATTTGGTGGCAATGTTTCCTACAGCTGTGCACAACACTGAGTTTGTTCTTCAGGTGGCGTCTCATTACATTAGAGAAAGTAGGACTGTGATCGATTCTTCTGGGCACCAGATTCTGAGACTCGACCCTGATTTCTTTGATATTGTCTTCAAGGTCCCTCATATGGAGAAATATATTGATATTTCTATGTCAAAAGCACAGGAGATCTTTGATGTTGATCCAAATAAAGCTAAACAGTTGATAAACACTTAATGGTTAAAGAAGCCTAGATCATTTGTTTCCAGATGGCCGAAAGGACTCCTGAGAAGTGACATCAAAGATGACGTCAAGGATATGATCACATTTCTAAGTAGGGTGAAAGGCTTGCCAGAATCATCCACTTTTCACGATTGGATGTATGAATACATCAGGATCATAAGAAGACAGAAGGTGCATATTGACTAGGGCAAACAAATCAGTGATGAAATACACGAGCAATTAATCAATGCTCCTTCTACATTGAAGTTCTACATGACTTCTTACCTGGTGTATGCGGCAGCTATAATGAGACAATTCCCAGGTCTATCTACAAAAGGGAATCGGATGATGGTGCCTGTGTACAGATATTTCTATCAATTGGAGCTGAAGGAAAGCTTTCATCATTTCAGACGGGTCACTGATGCTTTCTTTGCGCCTTTTCTCTTCAATTTTGATCCAGCTCTGGAAAGAAGAAGAGTATCTGATGAGGCTTATAAGGTGGTAAGTAAAGTTGGATGCATATTTCTTCAATTCCCAACTTTTACTTACTTGAGAGTAGGATGCTACACTGGTTGTCCCTACATGCTACCACATTATCCTTCAGATAAGTGGGTTCTCATGGAAACATGCAGACAGTTGATGTTAGTGCAAAAAGAACGAAGAAGCAACTACAAGCATGGGTTCAAGTTCCCACTGACCATCGGCCAATATACTATCCAAACTGCACAAAAAGCTAAGTCTGTCTATGCTGAAATGCAGATCATGACCATCAAAACTTACAGGTATAGGTTTGATTTTGACTACCGAGATGTCAGAAAAAAGTTGTAAAAGGGTCACCAACACAGGTACCGTTTTGAGGACATATGGGCAGATTGAAGAGATGAAGAAGCCATTCGCAAAATGGATTATTGTAGGTTGATTGTTCAACAAATCAGAGATCTTGGTATTGCTGACCTACCAGAGGATTTTGAAGATCCAGGTGATATCATGAATGCTGTCTATGATGAAAAAGGCATTGCTAAAAGGCCGTTTCCTGCAATACAATGGTCTAGGAAAGAAGTTACTAGCATGAGAGAAAGGTTGAGGCCAATCCTAGCCAACATAGAAGAATGGTTACATAAACATGGTTGTGTAATGAAAAGTTTTAGAACAGACTCAGAAGGAGAGGAATCCGAAGCAGAAGCTCACCAACAGCAAGAACTCCACGACAAGAATAAATCAGCGGCCCTTCCCACTTCTTCACGAAGAGGTCCTAGGATCAAGTTCACTGTTGGCAAGAAAGATACCCAGGCTATCCAAGAGACAAAAATCACAGAATCTAATCCCTCTCGCTCTAAGGGTAAAAAGCCTATTCTAGAGGAGATAGATTCCAATGAAGAAGAAACTTCAAGTGACCAATCCGCTGAAGATGAAGATTAAGCAGAAGTAGACTCCGATGCCGAAGAGGTTTCTGAAAGCGGGCAAGAGTCTGACGAAGATTCTGAAGAAGGATCTGAAGGTGATTTTGAAGGTGATCCAAAATCGGAGAGACAAGAGGGTGATCAACAGGAACCCGGGCATGATCAAGAAAGAATTTTTTCTCCTCTTGAGAATGTAATTGAGGAAATTCCCAGAACATCATCGCCTGTGACTTCAAATGTTCCTCATACCCCTCCAAATTCAAGAACTTCTCCACCTCTTGTTCCCTCATCACCTATTCCTACCACATGCATTCTTGCAACCGAGATATCTCCTATCCCTGTAGCATCAACCCAGCTTGATACTCCTTCAGTGACAAGCATCCATACGGTTGATATACTGTCAATCCCTCCATCATCCATTCCTAGCTTGTCTTTGCCAACGTATGATATCACTTCTAAAAATGAATTCAATCGTTTCATGAATGAGTCAATGTGTGATCAGCTCAATGTGTCAACTACGAGAGCAATGATGATAGACACTTCTCTGATTGTCACGATACCTATGATAAGTTCAGATGTGACAATAACTTTAGAAGTAGCAATGGTGATTGAATTGACAGTAAATCCAGAAGTTCACACTTCTTTTCTTCCTCCTTGGCTAATATCTCAAGTGTCGAAGCGTAAAAAGAAAATGATTTCTCCGGAGGAGCTCGACCTCGAAGAGATAGTTCTTCCAAAAGCCAAAGGGAAGAAAAAGGCAAAGGTATACTCAAGGCTGAACGTTGATAAGTCTAGCCACAAGTATGCTGAAATTGGCATACCACCAAGTGAAGAAGGTGATGTCAATATGGAGGACTACACGGTAACAAAGGTTCAGCTTGGCAAGGTTACCAATGAAAGTGCAAAAGCCAATGCGCAAGTCACTTTGGATATCTTGGCTAGAAGGCTGGATAAAGTAGAGCAATCTCGTAACATGTACAAACAGAGGGCAGAGCATTATGCCACTGTTGTAAAGAGACTTTTTAGTTCTCCAAGTAATGCACAACCACTGACAGTGGTAAATATTGAAGACCCAGCTGTCAAGAAAGCTGAGAAGTTCGCCTCCAAAGGCAGGGTGTTATATGATTTTGTTGAGAAGATCATTGAACACAGTTCTCAGATTATATTAGCTGCAGATGAGAAAACTACCTTGTTGGCCAAGCTCACCACAGAGCTTGATAAAGAAAAGAGTGTACTTTCCCAGGAGCGTAGAGACATGGAAAAATGCCTGTTGTCATGGTCGAAAATGAAACAGGTAAAGCTCAGCAAATTGGTGGAGGTTGGGGTAATTCTTGACAAAGAAAAGTTCGTTGAGGTAAGAGAATCCTTGAAACACAGAATTCAAGTGGTTCAATCTCTTACAGAAGATCTCCACCAAGTACAGGAAGATGTCGACGGGCATCGCGCCATTCTTGAAAAAGGTATCAAAGAGTTGCCTGGTCAACTTCTTGAGGAAAATCATATCTTCCTGCCGGCCACAGAAATATCCCAGATCTTCAAGGAAGCCATCATGAATTTTATTGATAGTTCAGACTTCTCAGAAGCTTCACTGAACATCATTTGTGATACCAGGCTCACATTGGACAACCTGAAGACGCATCTTGACAGGTGCAAAAAGGTTCACTCATTTTCCATGAGATCGATCACGAGAATTCACACCATTGTGGATTACACCGTTGGTCCAGATGAGAAGTTCGTGCAAGAGACTAGGAGAAAATTTGAAGACTTTCGCGCCCAATGCAAAGAAACGTGAAGCAGCCCCCTATTCTCCAGTGTTAGACATTTCCGGTGCATCCCATTATGATGGTAAATATTTCTGACATTTTAATGTCTTTTTGTAAATTGTAATTACACCAAGCTCAAAGATGTAATATTTTGAAAATAAATTACACTTTGACTTTGGTCAAAGTTGGGTGAGATCTCCTAAAATCGCTCAGCTAACTTTCCTTAATTTTCTCAATCTCTTTCCTAATTTTCCTCATCCCTCTTTCTATATAATGTGAGGGATTTCTAATTGTAAATTTATCCTTTATAGTTTTAAATGAAGTGTCAGCCTCTTTCGCTAAATTTGTGAAACTTTGCGTTCATGCTTTGTGAATGAAATTCGATTAATAAAGAAGAGGATTGTAAGCCAAACTTTGCGTTGGATTCGATACTTTTGTGAGTTGATCTTATTTGGTGGTGATTAGCTTGAAGAATCTGAAGGACTCTAAGTAGTTTATGTAAACTTTGTGTTACATTTATTATTTAGATTGCATTTGTATTTCTATTTATCATTTGGTTGAATGATCTACAAGACTTTGTGCTTGTAATCATTCGTGCTCTTTGATACTTATGTTGGATGATCTACAAGACTTTGTGCTTGTAATCGTTCATGCTGTTCGAGGAATTGTTGCGTCTAAGAAGACTTTGTGCTTCTAACGTGACAAACGGTACATCTGCAACAGATCCACCATTGAAAACCAAGTGAAATCCACTTTGTGCCTTCATGAGCTTTCCCTTTTTACTTTATTTGTTTATTATTAATCACTTATGGTATCTCTATGCTTTGCTTTGACGAGATAGAGGTATTGGTATTACTGCTAGTTGTTAGTTTAAGGTTATCAAGAATTGTAAACTTCCAACGGTCAAGCATTGTAAACATCTTCTCTAAAAAAAGAGAGAAGGATGAATGTAACACACCCCCCCACTACGTAAGTTTTGTGTACATTTTGTAATTACTTGTTTGATTTACTATGGCTTCTATTAGT